>JAODIE010019622.1:0-97603 GCA_027575565.1 Diploeciton nevermanni
TCAGCCAAATTCACTCACATTTCTTAACTATTTTTAAAGAAAACCGAGACAATATCGTAAAGTTTAATAATAACATCCCGCGCCTAGGACCACTTCTAGTTCCTAAACCTTTCTCCTGTACAGAGAAAAAACGAAACCTAGGCCCCGACGAGATTCGAACTCGTGATCTCCTGTTTACTAGACAGGCGCTTTAACCAACTAAGCCACGGCGCCGCGGGAAGGCGCTTATAAATTCCAAATTAAAATATATTCCATTGATTTCTGTAAATCCATTCCACGCAAGACTACACTCAACATCGAAATCTACACTATGAAAATAAATCAACAATTAAATGCTGTCAAACAATTGTAATACATTCAACCATGAAGAATGGAGCAATACAAAAACATTATTTCTAATAGTAAATGCAATGACTTTTATGGAATGGCAATCCTTTCTCTAATATGTCCTTCGCATGTTCTCGCCTATAATCCCACAAAAAATGATCGAGCAAAATACAATTTACTTGCTTCCCATTTGGCAGTGCTTTGTTAGCAAGGTCTGCCACCATTCTAACGGCATGTATTGATGTTCCACGTATTTCCACCTCCATTTCATCACCATTTGGAATAAGTTCACCTGCCTTCAATCTATCCAACAGTTCTTGAGAGTACTGAATAACGCCAAAATCTAGCAAAGACTGAGGAACGCGATAATCCGCAAACATTGTAATACAATCAATATCACCAAACCATCCAACACCCTGCCCCTTAAAACAAGCCCAAATATCACCAACCAGAATCTGAGCTCGTTTGTAAATAGCAACTTTTTTGCCTTTATAATCTGCTTCATCTCTAAAACAAGAAAACTGACCAACAATCAACTGTAATAACCTTACAGCAGAATTCTCTGCTAGTTTCACAACATTCATGAAACTTCCTTCAAATTTCTCAAGTAAGACATTGCCTACTTCATGCAATAATTTGATTCTTTCCTCAAATAAAGGTATTGAAACCCCACTATCACTTCTGAAAATGGATTCTGCTTGTTGTGAGTTGATAGAGAAGTAAAATTTAGGATTCAAAATATCAACGTTTTCCCTCATTGCGCGATTTATGGCTGAACAGAGTGCATAGTAACCAGTGTAACCATCCACAGTCCATCCAGTTTCATTTTCCTTGGACCAGAAGCAAAAGTTTAGAGTGTCCACAACAAACAACCAGTCTATTGCCCATGGATCTGTACTTTTAGGATGAATACTAGCCTGGCTGAAGAGGTCAATTGAAAGTTCACCTGAAGTAACTTTTTCTACTACCTAATAACAAATGCAGATATAAGAATTATAATAAGCACATTATTAAATTTTTATGTCAAGTGTTCTAAACTAATACTCAATGATTTTCATAAATATATTATTCATGTTGTTTTTACCAGAAAAGTTTTAATTTGATAATAATAAATTTTAATTGTTTATTAGAAGTATGAATGTACTAACCTCATCTGCAAGTTTTTTTGCTCCTCCATAAATAATATTCACATGTTCAGCATTTTCACTGATGAATCTGCCACTAATACTTGGTGATAACACAGGCCTTGCAGTAATTTTCATATTGAATGATCTTAATTTTAAAATAATTGTTGGACTCGACTTAGAAATAGATTGTTGCAAACGATTAGTGAACGAAGTAAGCACGAACGGATCTTGAACGGATTAAACGCAAACTACACATTAGTTCGATTTATTTGATTGGTTGAAGATGCTGAACATCGTTAAATAGTTTGAAAGGAGGTGAAGTGATATTCTAATATGTTAAATAGATTTCTTGTTTATAATAGCTTAATGCAAACAAAATATTCATGGATTAAATATTGATGTTTATAGTATCGTTACGTGTGGTCACAAAGTATTCAATATTCATTACGTTGATGCAAGTTACTAATTGTTTATCTAACATGTTTATCGGCTTGTTGCCTTCTTCAGTATGAAAGTTTGTCGTAAGATCTAAGTGGAAGGCAACAATCAGTAAACATTATGTAAACAAATAATTAGTAAGTGTCAAAGTAAACATTTGTCAATGTAATTGATATTTATGGAATACTGCGTAATACTCACAAAGGATTAAGGCTGGATTTTATTGTTTTGAAATGCAAGTTATTTAGGTGACTGCCGGTTAATCGGGCTGCCACCACTGGCTTGGAAACCAAGTTGGAAAACAGTCATAACAATGTATAGAAAGCAGCTGTAATGCTCCGTTACTTTCGCAGTTGCTCTCAGCTCAGTTGGTTTATTGCTGGCCGCTAACCTTGTTTTTGGTTGCCAGGGATTGCTATTGTTTATATCTGAAAAGAACGTTATATGAGATAATAATACTATATAGTTATCCATATTTTTTCCGAAAATGGCAAGTGCAAATGAGGAGTCAGGTAATTTCCAGAGTTTCCTCCAAGTATCATCTTTTTTACTATATTTGCAAAGTGGGGTTACAATTTGTGATTTGTCATTGTACCCAACTCAAACATAATCCTTTAATACTGGATTTTCATTATTTCCAGTTCTTTTGGAGCGGGTATTTCTACGTGTGGGGACAGCCGATACTGACGAACAATTCCAAAATGTTCTTGCAAAGTTTCTACCTCCTGTTCTTCTTAAGCTGGCTTCACCACATGAAGGAGTTCGCAAAAAGGTAAAAACATTGATCCATAAATACTGCAGTTTCAATTTATAATGTTCAAGGTAATGGAATTGTTGTTGCATATAAACAGAAGAGTAAAAAGTCGGCCACTAGTTCAACTTCCAGTTGAAGCACTTCTTCAACAATATCAAGACCCAGCTAGCAGTAATTTTGTAACCAATTTTACAATAATCTACTTGAAACTTGGATTTCCACGGCTTACTCTTGATGAGCAAGTGTCATTGGTTCCATTGCTATTAAACTCATTGGAAGGGAAACCACAAACACATCAAGATAGTCTTTTATTGTTAATTATACCATTATTAGGTAAAGTAACAATGCCAACTGATCCTGCTAAAAGATCACTTCTCTTTGGTTTGAATGAGAAGCCTCAGATTAGTAAGCATTTATTGGCATTATTAGTGGATATGCTCTTGTTACCATATGGGTAAGTAAAAATGAAATTTAATTTTATTTATGGATTATCATTTACTTTGTAGTGCTATAAGTCTAACTTCTGCCAACAAAACTGATACTCCTGCACTTTCTATACCCCCTGGCATGTCTGAGTACTCTTTTAAAAGAGTAACAACTGATAATGCTCTTAAACCAGAGGAGCTTGAACAAATTAAACTGGGAATAGTCAAGTTCCTTGCATATGAAATTTTTTTAAATGAAGAAGTCCTTTTACATTTAGTTGTTGCAGCAAGTGACACCAGATTTAGTGTTGCAAACCTGGCTGATAATGAATTGAAGAAAATTGTTGGACAACTTGACTGGGCACAGCCAAATATTAGCATGCCATTGTATATGTTGTTCCTGGGATCTCAAACTCAGAGTGTTAAACCTAACATGAAGAAACTACCAGCAAGTGTTAGAATTAGACTGAAGTTGTTGACATATTTATGTCGTGTTACTGACAGTGCTTTTATTTTACCACCGGCGATACAAGTGATTTTCGATTCACTATACGGTGTGAACACCAATACCAGATTGAAGACACTTGCATTGAACTTTACAATTAAAATGGTACAATTGTAAGTAATGGAATGTCTGAAAAGAATTATATTTTTGAGGTTTCATATTTATTTTTATACAATTATAGCGCGGACAAAGACAATTTAGCCAAAGTTTCCAACGTTTTGAAAAATGGCATGATAAAATTAACAAATGAAGGAGAACCTGCTCACCAAGGACAAGCTTTTGTAGTTCTAGGAGCAATAAGTCGACGTTTTCCCATGATTGTATTTCATGATACAAGTTTGATTGAAATGTTTTATAAGAAATTGGAAGAAGCCGACACTGACTTAAAACTACAAATTCGTGAAGGAGCCCTTAATGTTATTCAAGCGTTCAAATATGATAACAACCCAACAGAAGCTAACAACAATGATAGATTAAATATTTTATATCTGATGATGAAGTTTCATATGCAAAGTCAGGAACCAATGGTGCGATTTGTGGTTGTACGAAGCTTAGCATTGTTTTTTCCACCTGATCATGTACCATCTAAGTATTTACTTCTACTAGCAAGTGGAGATTCGTAAGTAAATAATTGATTGAAATTTAATTTTATTAAGCTTTATTTCCTGATTATACAGGAAAGATGATGTTTTCAATGACGCTCTAAAATCATTGTATGGCACATCAAGGAGACAAGATATAGATTTGTCTATGAAACGAACAGAATCAACAAATTCCTTAGCTCCTAATGAAAACCAGATTGTGACAATGCCTCAATTTGCGAAAATAATTGACTATATTCATATGGAAAGCAGCAAAAATGATAATCCTTTTCGCACAACCATCGGAAATAACACAATTCCATTTCCGCCAAATTTATTGGTGGAAATGTTGATCTATGCTCGATTGTGTTTGATTCAATCACTGGATGTTTCTCTAACTCGCGATGCTTTAAAACATCCGACGGACGAAACACCAATAATTCGCGAGCATTTGAAGAAATTGTACAATGATAATGATATGAAAGCGTCCCTTGTAAGATACATTGTACTATTGAGACAACTTCTAGTTACAAATCAAGTTGTGGAGTCGCTGAGTTGTTTGGTAGAAATTATTGGATGCTTACCCGAATTACAAACGGATTTAGATTTGGACTTAAACAAAGTCCGAGATCTGCTGGTTTTAACTAAAGAAGAAACCCGAGAACATGCTGCTACATTATATGCTATTTTAATTAATGAAGCCATGGACACCGAGAGGGAATTTGATGCTGTTTTAGAATATTTGTTGAAATTAACAGCAAATAAAAGTATTGAGGCGCAAAATGGAGGCATTTTAGCATTAGGTTGTTGCTTGGAGAGAAGGTTAATGACAAAGAAGAGTGTTAGCACAGAAATGATGAAGAATGTTATTGAAACAATTTGTAAGTGTTACCATATAATCAGATCTAACAGATCTTCTACATAAATTTTTGTTCCAGCATCATTTTTACAAAACTCGCAAGTTTTACTTGCAAGTGCAGCTTGCATTTCTCTTGGCTTAATTGCCAAGTCAACACCACTCCCACTTGATAGTGGTATAAACGATAAATCTTGCACAGAAAGTCCAGATGTAAAGAAAATTGCCAAACTCACCAAGCAATCTCTTATTGTGCAAGTTCTTGACGTGATGAACAACATAAAACTTGCTACTAAATGTCGTGAACGCGCTGTGCGAACGCTAGGCCTTCTTTGCATCGGTGAAGTAAATTTCCCTTTTACTAGGCGAGTTATTGAAGGATTTGTCAACACGGTTAAGGATACTAAAGATGTCGAAGTTCACTTCACTATTGGCGAGTCGCTTGTAATGTGCGTACACGGTATTGCATCGCCAGAAGCTAGAGATGCCTGGAATATTACCCCTGACAACTATTCTAAATCAATGAGTGCTAATCAACAAGTAATTAATAGCAAGGGTGATGAGGACTTATCTTGGCTTTTGGAAGAACTTCTTAAGTATTCTTTATCGACACACCCGAATTCTAAGCAAGCTGCCAGTATTTGGTTACTTTCTCTATTGAAATCTTGCATGGAAAGAACGATAATCCAAGAGAAATTAAAAATTATTCAAGGGGCATTTATGGATCTTCTTGCTGTGAATAATGATATTGTACAAGATGTCGCTTCAAAAGGATTGTGTCTAATTTATGATTATTCTAAGTCTGAGGAGTTGTTGACTGCTTTGGTGGATCAACTTACGAGTGGAAGACGGCACGCAGTACAAGTAACCAGCGATACCAAGTTGTTTGAAGAAGGACAACTGGGTAAAAATCCATCTGGTGGAAACTTGTCTACATATAAAGAGTTGTGTAGTTTGGCTTCAGAACTCAATAAGCCTGATCTTATATATCAATTTATGCATCTGGCTAATCACAATGCAATGTGGAACTCTAAGAAAGGCGCTGCATTTGGTTTCGGATCGATTGCTAAAAAATGTGGAGAGCATTTAACGCAACACTTGCCTAATATTATTCCTAAGTTGTATAGGTATCAATATGATCCGTCACCCAATTTACAAGCGTCGATGCAGAACATTTGGCACGTGTTGGTTCAGGAACCAACTAAAATGGTTTGTTATTAATTTATGTGTTTGTTATGTTGATACAACTTAAATTTTAACACGTACTAAATATCTTTTTGTGAAATGTATTTGGCGTCTTGTCTTCTTTCTTCTGAAGAAAACGTTTCGTAAATATTGTGTACGTGTTAAAGTTTAACTTGTTTTAATGTAATAAATATTAAACACTTTGTAAACAAACTCAACGAGAGTATTCTCTATTTGTGTTATGTTAATTCATTTATTTTCAATAATTTTTAGTTGGATTTATATCATCATGAAATTCTTAAAGAGCTCCTAGCCAATTTAAACTCGAATCAATATCGAGTTCGACAAAGTTGTTGCGCAGCTCTCCAGGATTTCCTCAAAGGGGCTGGCAATCGTTCCATTCATGATTCTATCGATTATATGGATGAACTGTGGAGTAAACTCTTTAGAGTTATGGATGATCACCATGAGCAGACTAGGATTGTTGCTGGAAAAACAACAAGAACTTTGAGCAAAGTAATCATTGAATTTTAGAAGTTATTTACATGTTTTGTAATATTAATCTTTCAGCTTTGTATTCGTGGTTGTGACTTATCTCAAGGCAAATCCGCATCAAAGATGATGGATTCCATTTTGCCCGTTCTCTTGAATAATGGCATCAACAATGCTGTACAAGAAGTACGCTTAATTTCTTTGCAAACCATTTCTGAACTTGTCGGCGCTGCCGGTAAACAACTTAAACCTTTCTTACCCAAACTGATTCCTGCTTTGCTGCAAGCAACCGGAGAATTGGAATCAGCGAAACTATCTTATTTAAGCACGATGTATGGTGCACAGAGCCACGTGCAAGATGCAGTCGACTCAGCACGTGCATCTTTGGCGAAAAGTCACTTCACTACTGAGACTGTGTCAAAATGCATTCAATATGCAGATGCATCTATACTCGAAGAGCTTACACCACGAGTTGTAGAATTGATGAAAGGGAATATCGGACTTGGTACTCGTGTTGCATGTGCACACTTTGTCACTCTTTTGACTCTACAACTGGGCCAAGATTTACAGCCGTATACCGGCAAATTTCTTGCTGCTTTGGTAAATGGTTTAACCGATAGAAACGCGTCAATCCGCAAACATTACGCAAGTTCTATTGGTCATCTTGTTTCTACTGCTAAAGAGTCTAGTTTAAGCAAATTATTTGACAAAATTCAGTATTGGTACTTTGAGAGAGAGGATGATACAATTCGATCTGCATGCGCATTAACTATACAATCAATTGGCAATCAAAATCAAGAAGTTTTGAAGAATTATTCTGATGTGGTGTTACCACTGGTTTTCTTCGCGATGCACGCAGATAAAACCCCAGAAACCCAAAACACTCTAGAGATTTGGAATGAAATTTGGGCAGAGCAAAGTCCTGGCAGTGAAACTGGCATCCGGCAAAACTTAAAAAATATTTCTAAGATCCTCCAAACTGCCTTGGAGAGTCCTTCGTGGAATATGAAGGCACAAGCAGCCAATGCAGTAAGTATGATTGCTAGCAAGTTAGGAACAACCATGGATGCTAAACATCGAAATGATTTGGTAAGGATTTTGGTCCATGGACTAACTGGAAGAACCTGGAGTGGAAAAGATAAATTATTGAAAGCCTTGGCGAGTATATGCAGTAATTGCAAGTAGGTTATATTTAAAATTTTATATATACGGACTCATTATCTTATTTTCAGGGAGTCTCTAAAGACCGATCCGGATTTGGACGTTAATATAATTATTGACGCAATGATCCGCGAAAGCAAAAAAGAAGAAATTATCTACAAAACAAAAGCTCTAGAATCTTTAGGCAACGTTTTACTAGCAATGGAACTGGATAAGTTTGAAGAAGTCCATTCTATTGTAGAGGCAACTTTGAGTTGCACTCCCGGGACGACTGTTGCAGACGAAGATGATTCTACTAAAGAGGAGATTAACTCCAATCGCGAAAATCAACTTAAATTAAAGGAAACAATATATGATTTGTTGGGCAAAGCATGGCCAAAAGGCGCGAAGGAAACGCAAGAAAAATTCAGTGCCATGTTTGTTGAGCATTGTGTTACTACATTGCCTCTTACAACAAGGACTATTCAAGTAGCAATTGTGGGGGCGTTGTGTAACTACATTGATAAGTTGGTGCTGTTGGATATGGAAGTGTTGAACTCGCATGAAGATGCAGCGTTGGTGAAAATTATTGATAGTGTGTTGATTGCATTAACATTTGCTTTGGGTATGTAGTTATTTAAGAAATGTGGTATAACATAAATTCATTGCCTGTTTGTTTACAGGCATTGCAAAATATACGAGATTACGAAAAGAAGCTTTAAATGTCTTCAATTCTTTGGGGAAAAAACTAAAAGGTAAATTCTTATTATTATACACAGTCTACTATAGTGGTGCAATAAAATATTAAATTACTGCAGATAGACAAGATAAGAAGCATTTCTCAAAAGTATCAGCAAGTTTCAACTCCTTCCTAGAAGAAATCTCCAAGGATCATCAACCTGAGATCAAGTCAAGGGTAGTGGACTTAAAAATATTGTTTGCTATCTAAGTTCCTTCATTTGAGTATTGTCTTACTAATGGACATGAAGAATCCAAAATAACTTATCATCCTTTTATACATTTAGTGTTAAGGAATGTAGCATGTATTTATTATGATTACTAATTTAAAAAAAAATGATTTGGTTATATTATCATGAGATGACAATTGAATTTTGTGGAATAAACAATAGTCAATTTCCTTTTAAACCAAAATATGTCGGCTTACATACTTATAAAATACCTCAGTAAAATATTGCATGCTTGTTGAAATCACAACCAAATGAAATTTGAAACGACACAATCGATAACACCGTACATTATCACTCCAAATGCAAATGTTAACAATAAAATGACCTATTCCAGATTTGAATAGCGCACTGAAGTAAAACTTATATACATTAAGCTATAGATGATTACATATAAGAATAGACATGAGAGTATATTGTATGACAGTGCTAAAGACGCTAAATGTAGTATAAAAAGTTAGAAATTGAAGTTACGTTTGCAAAACATTTCATTAGAATGAACACTATTGTTTCAAGTCTATTGCCACACTATCATTAGATTGTTTTTAAATTGTTAATGCATTTTAAAAATTATTCAAAATTCGCCATATTCGAGATGTTTTCAATATTTGCCTAGTAATAATTTAATCTTTTTTTCAAATAATGATTGTATAGAATTATTGTTTCCTATTCTATTTCCTATCGATATAAAAATATCGTAATTTTCTTTATATCTTGTTTTATATTTATAATTTTCTTTAAATACTTATTTATTTGGTAAATAATTTCATTGATCATGTGTTTCGCTTAATTTCTTACTTTATGTTGATTTTTTTTGGCACGGAATGATAATTTTGTGAACAAATCGCAGCGGACCGAACACAGTAAATAGTTTCATATTACGATATTTGATTATTTTTCAATCCTATTTCAATTAAAATTGAATATGTAAAGTCAGTAAAAATAAACATGGTTTTCAGATATAAATTCAAACCAAATTTCTCTAATATAAGTAAAATTATAATCTATGTAATTTGGCGTTTTTAGATTCACCAATTAGATCTTTCATTGCTTAACCAGTTAAAATGCTATGAGCATTTTTGTGTTCTATTGCAATTTTGTAATGTATTTTCTGATATTATCGTTTCTTCAAACTTGTTATTGCGATTTGAGTATTGTATTATTTCTGGTTTCGTTCTGTCGCGTTTTATCACGTTCTACATGTTCTAGACAAAGCTAAATAATTTCTAAATACGCCGGTGGAAGGTTTGGCAACATTTTGAAATATGTACACTTACAAAAGCACTCTTGGCTCATAAAAGAACGGGACCGCCTCGTACCCGATATTTCAACTGGACCACCGCGACTTTTGTAAGTCAATTTGGCCCTCTAGCGTTTTAGCCAGGTAGATGACAAATAGTTGTGCGAGTGCTGTTGATAAAGCTATAATTGCTATCGTGTAGAGATTACGTTCGGCCCACGAGCGGACGATCTCGATGCATCCAGACGTCCAAACTTTCTTGCTTGCTTCAGCAACCTAAAAAAATCATTAAAAAATGAACTACAAATTAATAAGTTTTGAAGGCAGCGACCGTGTACGGTCGAGTTTGATTGAAACTAAACAAAGCTAGATTTCTCTCTTGTGTCTAAATCAATCTCTAATTCCCTATTTTTATTATCTACATTCCATTATCCTCAATCTGTTTGCTTTGGTTGAAATTTCATTCTATGATGTGAAAGTTGATCCGTGTTCATTGCACTCACCGGTAATGTTTGCACGCCATAGCCGCACATAATGTTCAATAAACCGGAACTGATGTCAGTCGCATTGATGCAGCACGAGAATGGCACGCCGCACCTCTCCACGCTCGGTGACGAGCAATTAAAGTATTCGTTTTTCGACCAGTCTATGTAGCCTTCAGAGCTCAGCCCGCAACACCGGAACTAGGAAACAAACGATCGAAATGTGTGTTACATCAGTATGTTAATGTAGATAGCACAATGTAAACTTACTTCCTGCTGAGCAAAGTCAATGAAATTTTGTAAATCAGGATCATCACGATATGTATGAATAATTTTGTCTGTGAAGTTTTCTTCAAGCATTGACTGCATTGATTGAGGGAATACAAAACCCATTATTGCAATGCCCATTTCAAGGAGAAAGAAGACAAGTAGACACAAGGAATACTGAAAATTGATCAGATAAGATTTGTGTAAATTACTATATATTGTCTGAAGTTATATTTTATATTCACCAGTTTGAGCAAACAAGTATTCTCTCTTAAAGCACCTACACAGCCTGCAAAACTAACTGTGAAGATGACACCTCCCATAATGATCATTACAAGAGAAATATTGAGTATAACATCATAGACATTTTCAAGTTTTACTGAACCAGTCAGTTGCCATTTGTCAATGAATGCATAGACTCCAATGCCAATTAGAAGACCTCCACATAACTGAAAAAAAAAGTACAAAAATGTTATTGAATTCACAATTAGTTAATACTACCAAACAATTTAACATACACAATTAATTAACTAAATTGTGTACTAGACCATTACTATTATTTAATTGTTCATTATATTTTCACTTACCCAGAATATAAAGTTAAGGAGAAAAATTAAATACTTGTAACATGAACTGACATAGGTATAATTATAATGTGGTCGACGATGTCTGCTGTGGGCTGGCGGCATTTTTCCCTTTAATGTGCTCTTATTCTAGAAGTTATCATACGGAATGAGCCCACTTTTTAGCTTATTATGATGTGAGTCTCTTTGTTGACGATGACTCAAACAATCGCTCCTGTCATAAAGTTGAACCAACTATGATTCTCAGATCTTCGTGTGAAATAAGTAATTCCAACGTTATTCACTGAGTGCAGAAGAGATTCATCACAACGCAATAAACTATATTTGATCCTCGCGTATTATCGGTATCTTCTTATAAATTATGTTGAACAGTTCGCACACCGGATTAATTACGCGCACACAGCAGGCATGCCCCCACCAGATTCATTACCACAATAACAATTTGAGTATGCAGTGCGGCCTCTTAATGCAAAACACTCAGCGCATGTGCAGTACTGTTGCAATTTTAACAGTACCACCAGCTCTAGCATAAAACCCTAGAAGTTACCAAAATTATTTAATTTCAACTTCAAGCATTGATCCACATTACTTTATTGCCGCTTCAAATAACCAAATTATGAATTTAAGATATAAATTAATCTGTAAAATGTTTATTAGATACATTCTTTATTATCTACTTTGTAAGTTAAACACACTTGAAGCTTATATTTATCTGTCAAATCTGCAATTAATACAAATTATAGTCTAAATCATGTTGTCTATACCCATCTATGGTTCCATAAAATTAATCTCTATCGTTCTATTCCATTACATAATAACATAAGCCAGATAGATTCCACTATGTATATATTTAGCAATATCGTGTCTCGCCGGCTTCGTCATCAGGTCAAAACTCCGGCTTGTACTTTGGGCGCACATACGGTGGAGGACTTGGGCGAAGATGATGTCCTTTATTTAAGGTATTATTGGGACTGTTAGTGTATGACATGTGAGTTGATTCTGGAGATAAGCAGATAAAATCGCGTGGAGTTGAATAGTTGCGAAGAGAATTTGTAGCCTTCTGGATTGTCTCAAAGTTATCAAAGTTGTTTCGAAAGATTTCGTTTTGTTCCTGGACATCTTCCTTATTAGCACTAGAAAGACATTTAATTATTATCATTGTGTGTTGTGAACTAATTTTATTCAAAGAGGCATTCAATTTGATTAGAAATTATGACATTTTAAAGACGGTAAGAACATGCATTCATTATTAACAAAATGTTTTATTTACGATCGAAATCAATATGTAATTAGTAAATCATTCCGTGACAAAACCTAATAAGCTTATTACCTATCATCATGCTCATCATCAATATCTGTACATAAATGAAAAATATTGGCAAAATACTCTTCACTCATTGGGTCATACCTATAATATTAAACATAAAACAACAGAACAGAACATATACAACAATAATTTAGACATACAATATTAAAACTGTACTTACATTCCTTCACTGTGAAAACACAGTATCACTGACAAGATGAGTGCCAACAGAGTCATAATTAACATCGGCACTAAAATAGTAAACAAAAACTCGTATTTGTAGGATCTTTCCGGTACTTCATCAATGTATAAAGTCTCCCACTGATCCTGTATCAGTTTATCAGTGTTCACATGTTGATGATTCTCAATATTTGCTCTAGAGTGTTGCATGGCTGAACTGTTATCTTCTAGCTACAAATTAAGACTCATTTTAAATCAATAACGTTCCAAAAGAAAGATTTTGAACAATAAAAAAAAACTTACTCAAGAAATAACAACAAAACGCGTTAGTTATTAACAAAAACTGCAATATAAATAAACAGAATAGATAAAAAATATTATAAATAATAAATTAACAAATCTTAATTCAAAAATTGATGACTTACCAGTCTAAATGCACACCAATCTAAGTTAAAACCAGCATCTCTAAAATATCTCTCAACTGTAGTCCTTTTGAAATCCCTGGGGCAGCTAGGTACCTTCCATAAAGGCTTTACTTCCTCCTGAAGTTCAATTAACTCATTGCTAAGATGTGCCCTGCTCCCAATACGCAAAACAACACCCTCTCCTTCAGTAGGATTCACTGGTAATCTTGCACCTAATTCAATAGCAGATGCCAAAAATGTAACATACAAATCATTATCACTATCCTTCCACAACTTCTTTCTAAAGACATCTTTCAGTCCCTCCATTCTCTCCAAGTCAAACATATCATCCACATTCAAGTTGTCAATCTTTAATTGGACTTCATATCTTGCAGGCTTTAGTTTTTCTGTGATGTGAATAGGTAAGACATGCTTTCGAGTCTCATAAGTTTTTCTGTTTAATGCAACTACATCTAAGTTGACATGACCCATTCTATTTGGAGGCACACCATAGAGGAAACCAGAGTTATGTTTGTCACTGTAGATGTAGTTGATCCATTTTGGTAAATCTGGAGCATCTTTAAGTGAGGGCTGGTAGACATATTGCCCTTGGATACCTAAATAATTATAATGTTTGAGCAAAGTTATTCATGAACAATTGATTTAAGTATTGTACTGGCTGTACTTACCTTCAAAGGTCCAGTTAAACATATCTGGATTGATTATAATCTCAAAAACTTCAGTAGTAAGCACATTTTCTGAGTTAATGCCATTGATTGCACCAAGGCCAATGGTAATTATTATAAACAAGAACATCCTCATCTGTTCTACGAACGTTATAGAACGTTTCTGGTTCCTGTTCAGCAGATCCACGAAAATGGGCTCGCATCAACTAGTGAATGGAAAGTTTCATTGGTGAAGTTGATATAGTTCGTGAAAACTGGACGCAGGTAGCGCGACTTGTCACATTTTCTTCTCCCACTCAACCGTGGAAAATTTGGGAAATCAGAGTGGGCAAAATTTGAACCCTTAAAAGCTCGGCAAAGGGTATAAAAGGCTGCAAAATGAGATATTTAAAAATTAGGTCGTTCTATTTGTTCTAAAGCATATTTATATCAATTTAATGCATGGATGAACTTAAAAATAGTTGCCTAGGAAATTAGGAAACTTCTTCTTGTTTTTCCTGTTTCTATTGTTTCTCTCCCAAAAGACGGGATTTATGAACAAACACTAATTAAAACACTCATCTTTATCAAATAATTTCAATGTTGTAGGCGGTAGCATTGAAATTAGTAATTTATCTACGCATAAATTATCTTTTAGTACTTCAGTACAGACAGTAAATAGCAATAAACCTTATAATTTAAGAATATGGAATGTTTGTTTTAATTAGGCTGGTTTGAAAAAGCGCCGAGAGGAATTGACGCAAACCCAAAATTCATGACGTAATCAAAAAAATTCTCTAGGTCATTAACAAGATTACCAAACGTCGCTACGGTTTTTCTATTCTATGATGTGCTAAATATATTAGTATTGCTTAACTTTAAATTTAGATTGAAACTTTGGAAACAATGTGTGCTAATAATATTACAATTGTTATGACACAATTTACGTTTCATGAGTGATTTGCTATTTCCGCAGTCGATAAAACGAATAACACCATCACTGAATCATTGCGCAAATTACAAAATTTAATAAAATGGTGGTGGATCAAGAACAATAAAGGCAACTAGTCGTTTTGAATAAATTGAAGGAAACGAGGTTCGAGTGCGTCGGTCTCGTCAGTTGTGCATTCAGATTGAGGTTGGAGCTTCGTTCCCGTTCGCGTCGTCCTCGCGTACCTCGAGTATTATTCCTGCGAGCTAGAGTTGCTGCGAGTTTGTAACCGGCGCAGTTATCGCGTAAGCGGCGTGTGGTTTCGGCGTGCGTTTTTATCATTGATATCCATCGTCATATCGGCAGTGCCTTTATGTGACAAGCGATACCAAAAAAACAAATGAAAGCCGCAGATGACACAGGATATTTTCGCCTTCCTTACTGAGTGACATGTGTTACCCACCGTTGATTCACTAAATGTGTGTCGCACATTTCGCTTGTTCTCGCTGTGGTTTATCTTCAGCTTTCAAATAAACCAAATCAATTGCAAACAGATAACGGCTAAACAAAATGTTTGAATCATAACCTGTAAAGTAACACGCTGCAAAGCAATCCAGGGAATTCGTTTACATTGACTGCATTTTATGAGTGTAAACGTTAAACATTCTTAAATGATGTTGTATGATTAACAATGTTCTAAATAGTTGTGTTTAAACGATAAAAGTTGAGTTGTCGCATGGCTTTTTTGTTTATTTTTTTAATCTTGTTGTTAAACAAAGGAAGGAAAAATGAAGAGAATGGAGGATTTGCAAACCAATTTTCCACCGACCACGTATTCGTCGTCGTTTTTCTTGAATTCGATTGTCAATGAGGTGAGTTTGCAATGTAATTAAGATTAAGTTGCATAAAGCGAGTGAAATAATCAATGCCAATGCATGTTTAAGTTAGCATAGTATTATAGAATAGTTGATATAATATTTGATACATATTTAGAATATGTATCTAACATACGTTTCAAAGAAAATCTAATTTGGACGAAGTCAACCCAAATACTAGAGTTAGTTCTTTTGTTTATTGTCTTCAATTTGTCATAGTCACTCATTCCTTTTATGTTTATGTGGTTTAGTTCAAATCCGTATATACATATATATTCTAAGCAATCCAGATAAATATTGTCATGCTGAAATACTTTATTAAAACTATTATATATTAGCAAACGTAAAAAGAATGACGCAAAATTAAATATTAAAATTAGGGTGACTACGTACCTACCCCTTCTACCTTGAAATTAAATGCTCCAATTATATTATTATATATTCATATAGTAAGTTAACAAACCGAATGCTGTTTAAGATTTGCGGCTGAGCTATTTTTAGGTCAAATTATTTTAGTTAATTTTTGATCGATTGCGAGAATATCGACTTTTCTTCTGTGGATAAAATATAACTATATCACAATAGATAAATGTTTAGTAAATCAGAGTATTGTTGAGTGTGGTTACGAAGTGTTTAAGATTCATCATGTTGATAAAACTTCACTATAACACTTACTTATTAGTCGAATTATTTAAAACTGTTGCAGTAGCAAAAATGAGTAAATATCTCCAAAACTAAATGCGTCAAAAAAAATTGGAAATGTAGTGTCGTATTGGGCAACTCATAGTTAATCGAGTGAACATACTTTCATTTCATTCCAAATGTCTATTTGTTCGGAATATGCGTTTATATCAGCGTCTGCACTTTTTCACAAATTCTCACTTTGAGAACTTATAACTTCGGAGCTATTAAAGAATAACAAATCACGTTTTCACACATTTTTTCGGTATTCATTCACAAATTGTTATTAAAAACAGCTAACTGATCTAACAATAATTACGAAAGTTATGAGACAATATATCAAATAGCAAATCTACGATTCAAAAATTTTGAAAAACCCGTTTTCTTAGAAAATTGATCGAATGCCGTTAATGCCATCCCGATCGAAAATTTGATGTTCCACAGTGTAACAAGTCCCCAATGAAGGCATTATTAATAACATTGGTGTTGTTTATATTGTAATATAAAAATGTGTTTACAATCAATATTCAACAGCTCTTTTGTTTATGAGGCACATATCAATTAAAAATAACATACACAGATTACTGGTTCAACCAATGGTAATTGCATAAATTGCATCGATTTTGTGTTTATTAATATCGCGACGAATTGAGCAAACACAAAGTGCTTTAAACTCGCTCGTAGTCATATCTTTCTATCTGTATCTGTATCAGACAATGATTATATATTGTTCTAGACTTTAAATGCCTTGCATTTTTTGTAGTGGGCAATCTCGCTATATGCGCATTGGCGATTATTACCTGTTTCTGCTAAGTGCACCTTCGTTTTATTTCTTAATTGTTCAGCAGAATAACAACTGAGATTGTGTTTTATTTTATTTCATTTTAGGCTGCAGTGTTGACGCACTGATGACGTATAACATATCTCATTTATTTGTCATTTATTGAGGGTATATTTAGGTATGGGAAGAAAATGAGAAATTATATGGAAGATTCATTTATGGTTAAGTTCCAAGCTCGAGCAACTTCGACAGTCAAAGACAAATCTGTTTTAATGTTATTTTACATGACTCATTAGTTCGTTCATTTTATCGTGTTAATTCGCCAAAACGGTAAAACCAAACGAGTCTTTCCGCAGTCGGTAGGATTCGAACCTACGCTCCCAGAGGGAATCTGATTTCTAGTCAGACGCCTTAACCGCTCGGCCACGACTGCACGTCGCCGTAGCCGCTTGATTGATGTGCACACTTATTTTAGGTTACACATATAAAAGACTAGCTAATTGAATCGCTCTCCTATCCAAACCAAAGGTTATTTTCCACAGAATACACAAAAGAATTCTTTGAAGTTTATGCAATGATATTCAGCTGGTTGTCAGCCGGATAATAACTTTAGGAATCAACTTGAATCCACTTTGCAAACAAAATAATATAGACTGTAAATTTGTTTGCCTAAAATGTACCACTTTTGCGTAACTATAATAAGTATGAACTGTAATTATATATATATATATACCTGACAAGGTATATAAAATAAATTCATCATTTATGAAATACTAAAAAAAAAACACGAAACAAAATTACTAGTTTTAAAATGCAACTATTGGTTTTAATTAGATTTTGAATTATTTCTCAGTAATTCTGAGTAAATCGGAGACAAAACTAAGTTGACTAAACAAGATTAAAGGTTTTTTAACCGAGCTATTATAGGAAATGTGCGCGAAATCTATTAGAAGGATTGTAACAACCTGTGCTTGTTACATTTTGCTAAATGTGGAAATTGTTTAAAGGCAACAATCGCAAAAAATGATAAAATCATTGACGTCAAAGCAGAGACCACATGCTTCCCACACATGCCTTAATGTTTCAGCACATACTTTAAATATATTTAAGCATTTAAATATATTTACCAATAGTTTATTTTTTTAAACATAATAGAATCTTATTTAGAGTATTATTGAGTGTGGTTACGAAGTGTTTAAGATTCATTATGTTGAACACTGCACTGTAACACTTACTTTTTGTCTTTAGGTAAGAACGTTTTCGGCATGTTGCCTTCTTCAGGTTTCTTTTCAAATACTCATACTGAAGAAGGCAACATGCCGAAAACGTTCTTACCTAAAGACAAAAAGTAATTGTTATAGTGCAGTTTTCAACATAAAGAATCTTATTTATTGAACAAAAGCGGAATTTTTTGATGTATACCAAAATATTTGTTTACATAATGCAAAAACTGGGCTCAACCGGGATTTGAACCCGGGACCTCTCGCACCCAAAGCGAGAATCATACCCCTAGACCATTGAGCCGCGATGTGCGCCCATTACATGTGAAGAAATTCGAAAGTTGACGTTCGATAGAATTCCGATTTTAATCCGTTTGGCTTACTTGTAATATTGTATGGCTATGCTCTCTTCATACATACTGTCTGTCATACTGGCTTTGTAAGGTCTCACGTCTGAAAGTGCTTGAGACATTGGAATAAAAGAAAAAAAATATTGAACTAATTAGGCATTAATAAACTCGACACATGAATCTCTTTCCGGTGAACAGTCCAATATTTGACGAAAAGGTTAAACTTAGAAGATTGGGATTGAGGTTTGATCTAAAATCAGGTTGACCTATCGTAAAATTGAGGTAATGTTGTGTGGTGACGTTACGGTTCGTTAAATTCTGGTTAAAGTTATTCCTTTTCGGGTATTTTCTCAGTTGTACGTCAAAAAGGTGATACTAATTATACCTAAAAATATTTTCCAATGTCACGATATGAGCTGACAACATTTTATTTTTATGAAACCCGTAAATCGTAACAACCCTGGGCACTTTGGATTGTCAGATTGTTATCTGACATTTATTTGGTCCTATATTTGTTTTGTTCTTACTTATATACACTTGACATTAATGTATTTTTTCAGTTATGGCAAAAAAGGTAAACAAAGCCGTAATTATGACGCATATTTTTTCTTTAGTGTATATTTACCTGCGCAGGCGCTTCAAGTTTTATAAGTTATTATACTTATTTGTATGCAGAAAGTCAGCGCACCTACCTCTCTAGCATAAACAAATTTATATGCTGGTCGGAATGCATTGTTTGTGCATTTCATGCCTATTATTCTGGCTAGATAATTTTAACAACGCATTGTTTGCTTTGTTACAGGGGGAACAGGATAAACAATCGAAACACAGTAAAAACCATGACGGCAATTGCACGACAAGTGAAGGCTCTAAAATATTGGATTGCTTTATAAAAACGGTAAGCGATTTAAGTAAATTTAGTTTGTGTGAAAGAAAATTTGTCTTAAACCTAACTTAACCTGATGGCAGATAGAAATAGCGAGGAGATATATATTTTATAATATTGAAATACAATGATTTAAGCCTTTAATTAGATTCATCATAAATACTCATTTTGATAAATATTCGACGAATTTAAAAAAGAACTTATTTTTTTAAAAATTTTTGGAAGGACTGCAACTACAACTGCTATTTATTTGCCAGGCCCTATGCTATCCTCTCGTTTTATAATTTTAAGACACCTGTGATATTAAATTTGGATTTATAAAAATGATGAAATGAAAATTTAAAAATAGAGTTATTTTTAAAATAGTAAGGTTGGCTTTAATCAGGATTCGAACTCAGTTCTTCTTGCACTTAAAGCGAGAATCATATTCTTAGACCATTGGCGCAAAAGCTCAGAAAGTTCTATTTTAGTTAATTCAAAAGAGTGGAGGCGCCGGGTATCGATCCCGGTACCTCTCGCATGCTAAGCGAGCGCTCTCCCATCTGAGCTACGCCCCCGATGTCTCAAGACGTTAAGATCTCCAGCGAGACGAAAATATTGCTCTACTTTCTCTCTGATCAAATATAATTAACAAACTTGTTCCTAAGAAACTAATTATACTGTTGTATTTCTGTAAGAATGATACGCTACATTGATACTAGTCATGAATGTATTCTACCAACTTAGAAATAATCAAAGCCAGGAAAGTGAAATTCTAATTAGCTCAAAAAAATGGAGGCGCCGGGTATCGATCCCGGTACCTCTCGCATGCTAAGCGAGCGCTCTACCATCTGAGCTACGCCCCCGATGTCCTAGGACGTTGAGATCGCCAGTGAGTCGAAAATATTGCTCTACTTTCTCTCTGATCAAATATAATAAACAAGTTTATTCTTAAGGAACTCATTATACTTCTGTATCTCCGTAAGAACATAACATTAGATAGATACTATTCATGAATGTATCTTATTAACTTAGAGGAATAATCCAACTTAGAAAAGAGAAATCCCTATCCCTAGATTAACTATTTACATAACTATAGCTTACAAATCTAAAAAATAACAATTAATTAGTACATTTTTGCTTACAGTTTAGTTTCATTAGCAGGCTTTTATGAAATGATTAGCTTTATTTTGATATGCGTGTCCTGTTTTTTATACAAAATTACATGTATACGGTCGTTTTCAAGGAAAAGCTGAGTCGGGAATACCTATTTATGCCCAATATATTAATATTTTTTATGTTTTCATATAAATCTCGGAGTCTTCAATATGGTAGTGTGTGCTTATTTCTTAGTAGGCGATTGTGCTTTTTTCTGTTGTCACTTTGACCAGATACGTTAGATTTGTATTCGGTTTGGTTTATAAAATTTACTATTAATTTCATCTATATATATTTCATCCAGTAAAGTAAAAAAAATTATTCACATTTTGGGTGTATTGATTTACACCCGTTGTTGGAGTTTAAGGCGTCTTTGCAAGAATTTTTACCTCAAGCTGTTAGTAATCGTCTCCGCATTGTTCTATAGATTAATAGTTTATTCTTGCCACTGTATTCATCACAGAATATACTTATAAACGTGCAGCGTTAGGTTTTTGTAGACATTTTTTGAATGCTTTTGTAGCTAATTTTAGTAAATTTACGTTTTGGTACCCCGATTTTCTATTCTCGTTATTATTTCTGTAGATGTGCTTGGAGTTTTGATCTGTCGATTATTCCGTTATTACATTTGGATAGACTATAGTATCATCTGCGAAGAGTATTTAATTATTTCACATCAATAATCAATAGAAATCAATAGAAAAAAGTTTAAGCCTAAAACTGAACCTTGGGGAATTTCAGAATTTAGGGATTTGGTGATTGATTTTGTATTGCATATTTTACCCTCCAGCTATGGATTAGTTGTACCAGATTCTCCGAAATTTGTATATTTATTACTATACAAATAAGGTCCGATACTCAGACCAGAATTAAAATTATGGATTCTTGACGGGATTGAAGAACATTACATTAAATTGATATTTGCTCTGATATAAATTCTGGGCGCTACATAAAAGTCTAACTTAAATCGTATTTAATTACTTCAAAACTTCAGTTCCTTTCGCATTCAAAGCAAGAATCTTACCTTAGAGTCTAGGACCTAAATCATTGAGTCGCTATAAGTAAAGAGTTATATGACAAGCATCAATCGATTCAAAATGTTTTTAGACAACTACTTGAGATTTGAAGTTTAATTCTGTGATATTTTCTAAATGATATTGATTGTAATTATCATTTACTACTATTCAAAAACATTTAAACTTATTTTTAGCATTGCGAAAACTTAATTCTAATCATCACGTGACAAATCATAAATCATTTTTTATTGGCCTGTCTCGCAGATTAATTCAGCAATGGTTGAAAAATTTACTCAAGTGCGAGCACGAGCTCCTCTCGACTATTTGCGCTTTTAATTTATTCAATTGCTCCCGTCCATCACAATTAGCGTCTTTTGAGATCGAACCGCGTTGTACCAGCTCAGTAATTTGCGGCGAATTTAATTTAAACTTGTTTGTGGTATTAATAGCTTGCTAATATAAGAAGGAGGCTAAAAGAAAACAGCAATTGAGAGTATTAATTGAGGAATGATTGTGTAAAGAGCAAATTGCAACATTTATTTATAGATGTTCATGACATGTTAGCACGGAAATTTTCACAAATCTGGCCCAAAATGACATTTGGAATTGATTAAATTTCTTGAGTTTGAAGCAATTTTTGTATATATATTTTTGTTCGTTTTTTAATAAATTTTCTGTGCATGCAAGCGAGGATTGATTCTTTGATCTTTTCTCAGGAATCATCCATAGTTTTATTGCAACTGCACAAAAAGAACGCTACCTACGAGCTATCCCGTAGTTCGAAGTCAACGAGTTAAAATTATAATTTGATAAATCTCTTAGTATTATCTATCATAGACACTTTATAAAGATATCGTTGAAATTGTTGCGCGTTATAAATCTGAATTAAATAACAATATTCATTTGATGTGTACCTAAATTATCCAGCATGAATAATTTACGAGTTTGTCTTAATTTGAATTAGTAATAACTTAAGATCATTAATTGAAATTTGCTGTTCATTACATCATCTCCAAACTTGTCTATAATTTAAATTGCAGTTTTAATGAGTTATCAGTGATTATTATGAGTTAAAGTTACATCGAAAGTCAATTTACAGTCAACATTTACATAACAAGATGTTGGAATTTAATGGAAATCTAGTTTAAACAATTCAATATTGCCCATACATAATTAAACTACTCGAATTACATTCTATGTTACTTAGTTATGCTAATTATGGTCATAACAAGCTGGTCAAACAGAACATAGCCAAGCTATTAACAACAATTTTATCTTTGTTTGGAGTCTTAGTTTAATTACATTGACTTTGTCACATAAATCACTTATTTATAATTTTAATGACTCACATTTGAAAATAAATATTTGTTTATTTGAGATCAATACAAAGAGATAAGTAATGTGACTGTAGATAAAATACATGTGGCTCTGGAGATAAATAAATTGCACACGCGCAAAAATCGCTTCTTTCTGTACAATATGCCAATGTGCATTGAACTTGACCCATTGCATTTTGTACACCGCCCGAACACGTTTTGCGAATTGGGAATAAAAACGCGTGGGGCAGCACCTCAAGTAGCGTTTAATTTATATAGTCAATCGTAGTTTCAGTAAATTATAAGCAATGGTGACCGGGAGCATTTAGTTACGATCAACACGGAATTAATTTTCGAACATAACAAAATAGTTCTCATAAGTGCGACATGCAAAGCTAGTTCCGTAAACACCTAATTATAGTATTTTGGTACCAATTAACCTCTCAACAACCCAGCAGAAGGACCAACAGGAAACGTAAGTGATCCGCCTTAAATTAATAACATTCTCTGTTAATACCATGTAAAACAAAATGAATAAACCATATTCTCCGATTTGCTGTTTCGACCTAGGCAATTTACACTACACCATGTCAAATTGGTTGTCTACATGCATACGCTACGTTGTGATTTTTGCCATCTCCATTACCCAATCCAACCAACTTCAATGCTCGCAAGCTTTCGAACCCACGTGGATCGTCTTTCCATCTCTCACTGAATACACGAAGAACAATCGGACATTTGATCTCCTTGTCGAACCAAATTCTAATTGGGTGCGGATTAAAAAATTACCCCAGGAAGAATTAGTCGTTGATGAATTTAAAGCGAATTATAGTTTATATATCGTAAGAATGGACCTCTCCAACTTAGGGATCAAATCAGTCGTAAATGGTACATTCGATAATCTCTACTGTATGGAAACGTTGGACTTGGAAGAAAATAATCTGGCAACGATACCGCCTGGTGCATTTGGGGCCATGACACATTTAAGAACTCTCAACTTGACCAAAAACCTTTTAACACATATTAGTAACGACATGTTCAGCCACTTGAATCTTCTAAATACATTAGACCTATCGGATAATAGCATCGAAACAGTAGAAGACAATACGTTTGCTAGTCTTCCAAGGATCCAATTTTTAAATTTATCGGGGAACAGATTGCTTGAGCTTGATTTCGACAAATGGGAATTATCACCAAGTTTACTTAATCTAAACCTTTCACGAAACAGTCTCCAGTTACTCAAAATCAAACCAAATATGACGTATCCAACTTTTACCAGATTGGATGTAAGCTTTAATAATTTAGATTTTTTCGACGTGCCAGCCTTAAAAGCGATGACTCCCAACATGGCGGTGCTATTGGTTCATGGTAATACTTTCCCCTGCGATTTTCTGGGAAAGATGGTGCAGGATTTCAACAGGTTCCACTTCTTCTACAGTAAAGTGGATTGCGATAAAGGGAGTAAGGGACTGATTGATCATGATAAAACTTATAGGGATCCACAAGGATCCGCCGCAATTTACCCTACCGGAAATAATCCAAGAGAAAGCAAAAATTTCAATGATGAATTAGCTCAATCAGTTGTAAAGAGTAATGTAAAAGTACTTGAGGCAGTTTATGATTTGCACACTATTATTGTTTATATATTGGTGTTTGAGTTGTTGTTTATTTTTGTCATTGCTTTGAACAAGTCGGGATTCACAAAGACAGTTTATAGTATGTTTAGGCCCAATCGAGCTCATGAGGTCTTTGATTCGTCAATGGAAGTAGAGAATTTTCGTCTGATTCAGGGCAGAGTTTGATTAATTACCGCAATCTAGATTTATCGTATTTACGGACAACTGATATTAGTATTTAAATCTGAATTTATATGTAAAGACTAATCAAATGATGACTGTAATTTAATTATATTGTAAAACGTGTCATACTTTATCTTATTAAATTTTTATGCAATTTTACTGAGTATTTATTGTTATTATTTTTGATTAGTTTGGACATTATTGGAAATATAATGGAAAGTATATTCAGCTTGTCAAGGGAACTTGTATTAATTCAGTTTCATTCTTTATTTTCAGTTTGTATCAACAAAGAGTACATTCAACATAGATTCCAATTCAACATCGAAAAATTCTTCAAATTTTACACCGACAGCGAACCACGATAAGGTGAGTCTTGTTAATTGGTGTCAACAACAATGTTGTTATATTGAGGAATTTCATCAATTCTCAACCAAGAAAATCTATATCGTATCGAGGAAATCGTTTGATATTGGACAATTCGAAAAACAAACAAACACGTGCTCATGTTTTAATCCACACGTGGATCACCAACTTATGTTTGACGAAATTACAAAGGAAGTTAACATGATGATGACGGTTTCTTAAAGAATTCATTATCAGTATTTATTGGCATATTAAAAGTATTCAGGTTCACGCGTCAGTAGCAATTAATTGGGTGTCAATTCAATTCAATTAATCTTCTATATTGATTGAATGATAATTCTTTAATTAAATAGTTGCCCACATTGTTAATTTGTTTATAATCTCTGCATGGAATAACTCAGATTCAAATGCGCTTCATGCAATTCGATACTGTTACTGCTGTATTGTAATTGTACGTCACAATGTGCACTCGAAATTGGGCCACCGACCCAAACCGTGCTCGTGGCTCGTCTCAGAGTCTCTG
This sequence comes from Diploeciton nevermanni, assembly GCA_027575565.1. Lineage (NCBI taxonomy): Eukaryota > Metazoa > Arthropoda > Insecta > Coleoptera > Staphylinidae > Diploeciton > Diploeciton nevermanni. The sequence goes on from JAODIE010019622.1 coordinate 25,802, forward strand.
AGATAGCGAAAAGTGCAATCCAACGACAGGCAAGCATCGGCGCCGTGGTCGCTTTCATCGTGCTATCCAGCACAAAACGAAACCATCGGAGGTCACCATTGACGTCAATCACGCACACATGCCCACAACACCAGGACATACCGCACATGGGTAACAACATGGTCGCGACGCCGTCGCCCGTGGGTCTTGTCTGCTTTGCCTAGACATATCTAGTGTTTTACATGCCTTACATTCCTGCGCATTGCATTTCACACTTTATGCTGGTTGACACTTGGTTACTCGCTTTCCGACGACATCCACTGATGTTCGTTCCCAATATCTTTGACTTGGAACTGGGGACATTTCGCCATAGTGATTAAAATGCATACTTCGTAGGTTGCGGTTGGAAGGACAATTACGGAGGTTGCAGACTTGGTGGCTTCTCGGGATTAACATTCGGTTTACATTTCGCGATTCAAGGGTCGTTACAAGGGTACACGGTGCGCTCATTTAATTAATCATGAATGACTGATGCAATAAGGTGAGATGAACAAGGTTTTTGGTTTTACCGGATGTCCTGGATGATTAGACGATTGATATTGTTATTTATCTTGCGAATTTGCACGTGGATTATCTGACAAATTAAGTATCAAATGAGTTGTGATTGACATGTGTATTTTAAATATTAATATATGCATACACGTGGTGGGCATTTTAACTAGTACTCTAAATTTAATTAACAACTATTTGTGTTTATGTCTGTCATCATTGGGAATCATTGATTGACAGTAATTAATTTGCAATTATATTTTGACTTACGAAAATTTTCCTTATCATCGCTGCGTTGTTTTTCCAGCCAAACATTAAATTGGGACGATATAATTAATTAAAGAGATAAAAGGGAAGTTGGGTATGTACACTCTCTTGCAATGTGATCCCGATTTGGGCTTGAGTTTCCATCAATGTGCAAAATGTTGAATTTAATGGGTGAGTTGAGGATTGGATGACTGATGCAAACCGGAATGAATTAATCCTGGCCGCAAATGATTATCAATATATTATTATTATTTCCATCAATTAATTACAATTAATTAAAGTTTGCTTGCTTTTTTTGTGTAACGTTCTTCTGGATATATCTAATAGGAAGTAAACTTAATTTATTCTGAAATATAATTTTCCACTGAGATCAGTTTCTAATTGCCCATTGTAATAGGATTAATTAGTTAATTCAAACTTGTGTTTCCATTTCAGGCTGATAAAAGGTTGAAGGTATTTTACTCATTTTATTGCTTTAATGGTGTCTAAATAAATAAACATGCAGCTTTAAGCGCAATATAATGTACAAATAAATTTCCAATTAACAAGCATGACATAATTTATAGCATTAATTTGGTATCAAGTGAATTTAGTGGCAGCGATTGACGTCAACGCGACGAAATCAGATTGTATAGGATTAAAAGTAATTAAAACCGTTCATTTGAGCAAGTCTTTGCTTCCAGAGACAGCTTTCATCTGTAGAATGTCTTGTAGGAATGTGACCAATCTCACTAGACGTAATGATGCCGTAATTTGATCAAATCCGGACTAACATTGTACCTTGAACAGTAAATGGTTCAAAGTCATTTAATTTTTGTGCAATTTGGCAGTTCTTGAAAATAGTTGGAAGTGACCTTAACTTCAAATCGTGATTTATCATTCGATTAAATATGAATTCTTCTTTTTCTTTATCATCTAGGATAAATAGTCATGTCAAAAGCTGACCTTAAATGGCTTGGGATAAAAACAGTCAGAAGACTTGACTGATTATACAAAGAGTTAATTGCGAAGAACAGTAATTAATTGCCTCATGCATACGCCATTGTTTTATGTGCGGCCCAAACGACGTCAAGCGCGCGATAATACAATATCAGAGACGAAACGCGAAGGTGTTACTGACCGTGAATACAAATCCATCCACGATTGACGTCAATCGGCCCGCCAACACGCGCGGACAAGACGAAAATACAAAAATACAAGCCGACAAAAGACAGGCTCCAAGACTTAACATAAGACTCACAGGCAGCTGTGCTCAAGAAACAACAGAGAGCGGAGCATAAAAGGACCAACTTTTATGCGAAGACAATAGTAAGTTAAACTAGTAGCCATAAATATACAATCGGTTTAATTAACTCCATTAATTTGACAACAGTTGTTCATAATGGTATTGTGAACTGAGTATTGGGTACTTCCTTAATAAAAAGTCTCTTCTTATGTAAAATACATAAGGAATAATTGTGTTTTTGGAGGTAAATGTAAATGGTGAAGAAAGTATGAGACAAGTCCAGACACTTTATGATTTTTATCATCATTTATGATGCAAATCACGCAATAAAATTTGCATGGCAAACAAATAGTTGTCATACAATTTCAGCCGGTAGGTAGGAGTACAATAAACGCAAATGCGTATATCGCGCAAACCTGTCAATACTGCCAATAAAGTAAACAAGTTTATCTGTCGCCATAAAGATGGTCGATTTTCACGGCAATAATATGTTACATGCATTATGTATAAATCGTTTGCGACGCTTAATGTGTTGCGTGCTAATTGGTAAATCTGTAGAGAAATCATGCAATGAAAGAGGAATTTAACAAGAAATGAACTTCCAGGAGAGCTTAAACTTCTGAAACTTCATGATGGCGGTGGATGCGGCGGTAGTTACTGTGGCCGAACGTTTTTACCGTGGACCCATATGTCTGTCTGCTTTTGTCGGTGAACCAGAAACAGAAAATTCTTACAACTCTTTGATTACGATTAAAAAATAATTCTGTGTCAATACAGAACTCCCTCTTGACTATAATGAAATATAAGTAATATAATTTTTATCCGAATTCTTCATTTCTACAATAAAACTAACATTTTTATGGTGATGCGTTTTTTTTTTTTGGACGAAAACAGACTATTCACATGGACAACACAAGACTCATACTAAGTACGCACAGTTTCCGAACAATCACACCTTGCATAACCAGCTTTGGTTTGGCTATGTTAAGCACAGTTTGTGGGTTTGGTTTAATATCTTAACATTCTCCTCTTCAAGCGGATTCCATACAAATTAGTCAAAAACGTCAAGCTTGCTAGTTGCAAGCTAGCAAGGATGTGCACCAGTGCAGTAAAATGGCTGAAAATTAGAAGGTGTCATGTTATTTTCTTCATTCGACAAGGTTTGATGGGAAAGTTAAATATTCTGACATAAATTACAACTGTTCGGCATAAAATTGATTGAGTTTCATAGTGCAATTACAGGCACATTTATGCCATTGTAGTCATGTATCTGATCACTTTGTTTTCCTACGTCAATCAGTTTATTAATTTCATACCTACGCATTTGAATTGATTACAGCATTAAATCACTTTATTGAATGCTGTTACTGCAATTTCGTGACATTCATTTATGCATAGCCTGAATGGTGTTGGTTATTACTTACGCATGTGGCTTTTCGCTTTGATAGTAGCAGCGGCAGATTTGGTGACGTCCACAACCCGCTGCTGTCGTAGGCGGCAGGATATACGGTCAAAGAGGCACACGGCCCGCACGCCTGCAACGGTGCAGTGGGGTGGGAGCATGCGAATCCCCCGATGGTTGTGAGGCATGGGCAACTGGACGGTGAGCACATGGTCGTTATTAGATTGCTACGATTACTTATTTTAGTTTTATTGAAATGTTTGAATTTATGTTTTTTCGGTAAATGAGAAATGAGTTTTGGACAAACTTGAATTTCGGCGGAATTGACTAACACATCACGCAGACATAATATAATGTACTGAAAGGTGTCGGCTGATGTTTTATAATAACCTTTGTAATTGTTTTCAGGGTGCTTATTCAAGCATAGCACTCTTTGTTTAAGTTTGTTACAACTTTGTTTTTGTGTTGATTGAATATGCGCCATACACATCAGCTCACTTACTAATATTTGCAATGATTATCTCATGTAGTGATGTGTAAGTTATTTATGGATTTGCGACATAATTCAGAGATGTATTCTAAACATATGTATTTAAAGGGCACGGCTATCGACTTTATCCAGTCTTTCAGCTGAAGAAGTTCTTAAACCGGATGTTGGTCAAGGTATATCTCGAGAGAATGTTGTAGTTGTAGCAAAATATAAAAAACTGAATTTGTTCTCGCTTCATATTCTACTCATATTTGATTAAAAGAATCAACTGAATTATCTCATCGGCACGAGTTCAAGCCTCTTTCGTATAGGTTAAAACAAAATATTTAATGCTCACACACTCATAATACTAAAGATAATGTTTAATTGCGTTCAAATTAATTGTCCACGAGGCATGAACATTTACGATTTGTTTTATCACCAATCATCTAGAATACAGAAACAAGCTAAAAGTAATTGTATTCAAGTACTACACTTGAAAATATTTGATTTATTTATAACACATTTTGAGTGGTTTTGTCTAATTTGGTTAAAGTCGCTCTAGTTTTATTCAAAACATCTTGTAGATGTTTTGCTTGTTGTATAGTTATCTAGAAGCAAACGTAATGCCCACTCACTTGGCAAAGAAATGTGATTGGAATAAATATTAACTCTTTGTAAACAAGATCTAATCTAATTAAATATTTATTGATAATTAGAGAGGTGAGTTATTCATGAGAATGTTAGATGTAAATTAGGAATGAAGGTAGGACAATGTATTAAATTATAGATTATATGTGCATTGGATTATGTCGAATTAAAATGCAATGAATACTCTATGATTAATTTAGGATTAAACTTAAATTAATAGTTTAAATTACGTTTTTTTCAATTTAGCAAATTTGATATGATTCGTTTCTAGGTGGTCTTTTTTGAAATAATTGATTTAACTATTAGCTTCTAAAACAAGTCAATTATTCATCTATCGAGTATTTAAAAGCGCCGAAGACGTCAGTACTTACAATTATTTAAACATATTTTGGTTGTTTTGTTTTCATGTTCATTCAATACGAATTTTAGTCAAACATTTCCAAATGACGCGCAATCCTACCTTGAGTTTTTGGAATACATTCTCTGCGAGTTGCAAAAATATATTACGTAATACATGTAACAAGTAACTAAATTTTTAAGAAATAAAACAACAAGTACGCACTTAAAGTCACATATTACCAAATCACCTGAAAAACTACAAATCTCAAATCATACATATCAACATAATTAGTATAAACTATTAAGTGTTTTAATGGTTATAGATATTGCTTTATATGAGTTGCATATCCTTACATAGATAAACGAACGTCCGCAATGTACGTTGACAGTATGCTTCTGGTTTGTATCAAACCTAAGTGCGCACTCTCTCTGGTAAATGTTTTACTATTTAATAACTATCGAAGGTAAATATTTATTGATGTCATTAATTTATTTTGTATTTGGTAGTAAAATGGAATAATTTTCCTGATAGTAGCAATTAATCATGACAAAAAGACTATAAATCGCATTTAAGTGTCTGAGCACATTTTATACGAATAAATCAAACAAGTTTAACGCCCTGAATTAGACAACATAATAACAGATAAAATAATAAATGGCTGGAGAAACCTTGCAAAAAACTTACGATGTTACGTTAGATTGATTACAAACAAAGTTATAAAAAGAAAACAACTACGTCAAATGCGATTGATGTAAATAAACTAGAGGTAACTTTTAATAATAATTACATTAATTTAGGAAGTAATTACGTTACACAATAGTGAAAGTAATTTATTTTCATGTTTCAATGGCTTTTCACAGAATGCATAAATTTGGAATATGACGATGTTAAGCGATAGGTCATTGTCGTTAAATTTTTGTTAGCTAGAATCATTTACACATGCATGTGATAAATAATTCAATGTTATTTATATTCGTATCATTAATAAGTAATACATGTGAAAAAGAAGAAGAATTCAATCAAAATTGAAATACTCTTTAATTATAACGAGATTAAATAATACCAATAACAAGAATAGGTAAGGAATAGGATTGCAAACATTAAAAGTAAAATATATTGTTATTTTGCTCGGAACAAGGGTCAAGTACGTTCAAAGTCAAATTGTTAATTTGTTTCTAACAAGACATGGCTCAGCTGCCAATGATAATTACACTTAATATTTGTATTGATCTCGAGATGGTAGAGCGCTGCAGATAATTTTCTTAATTATTTTTTTGCTTATAATATATTATGAAAATCCAAAAATGATCATTTACTTTTCCTATTGTAGATTAGTTTATTATTAAAAATGTATACCGGTGTATATCAAGTCTGATTAACTTTAATTTACTGAAATCACTGTAACACAGATTGTGTTAGATTATTACAGGTTTAAGGCAAATCTTGAAGATCGTTAAATTTTATGAGGAGTATGCGATATTAAAATATATTTTACCGTGTTCTAAATGAATCTTAAGTTGTGGTAAATATTGTAATTAGTGAAATTATGAATGGTAATTATAGGATGTAAATTTAAAATTTTTTTCACGTTGATATAATTTTATTGGTTAATTTAAGTTCGTATGATTAATCGTGCAATCGATTTTACTGGCAACAATAAAAATCAAAGGAAAATTGAAAGGTATTAAATTATAAATAGTAACGTGTGCGTATACATAAGTTTGGTGCAGGAATAAATATTCCAGGAAATGTGAATCATAATAAGCTAGATAGCCATAAGTTGCTTAAAATTGAGAGAAATTGCACTAACAATGTAAAATGCACAGAGAAGATGATTTAGCCGATGTCATAAAAATCTTATTTGATATTTTTTTGTGAATTGTTACTTACTTACACTTACTTTTTGTCTTTATATATATATATATATATATTGTCAGTATCTGAAGAAGGCAACATGCCGAAAACGTTCTTACCTAAAGACAGAAAGTAAGTGTTATAGTGCAATGAATCTTAAACACTTCGTAACTACACTCAACAATACTCTGTTTTTTATTAATAACATGTTAGTAGCTAATCATTGTTGTGTTTTGTTTAGGTTGGAAATGTAATTAATTAATTATAATATAATTTTATATATATATACCCATCAAATGGAAACAAAACATGTTTCAAATTTGCATTGCGTTTCAGTTTTTAATGAAATAATTATAATGCTAATAATTGTAGATGTAAGAGAAATTAGCGATGCAGTAATAAATTATTCCCACATTCAATTGGTCGCCCAGCCTAGTTGGAATGTTATTACCAATGCACATTCATTGCTCATAATGAGTACCCTATTGAGTAATTATTGTTGAATTAAGAGGATTAATTCGTAATTGGTAGTTGTTTACAGTGTTCCTGCGTTGCTAAGTAACAATTTAGGATTGTTTTTGAAATAGCATGTGTATGTCATTTTTTTATTGTTTTGCATTTTGAAGATGGTAGGTGGTATAATTAGTGGGTATTGTAAACAAGAAAAGTGATATGTGAAGGAAAAGGATTCTTGATATTAATTAAAACAAAGCTTATATTACTTTTATTCGTGTATTACGATAAAAATAGATGAAAAATAATTTCATGCCAGACACTAAATATTAATAGTCTTAATAGATTAATAGATTAATTATATTTTAATTTATTTTATATATTATTTATTTATATATTTTATAATTAATTAATAGATTAATAGTCTTATAAATGTCTATTGTATCGTATAAACATTTTTTATAAATCGTCGTATCTTATTACATCTCAAACACGGAATTGTATTCGGAAACTAAAATCATACCAATTGAAATGCGACATAACGAGTTAACAATGAAACTGTTCTTTAATCATTCCGACCGTTTAACAGCTATTAAAGATTTGCACTATAACACTTACTTAAAATTGATTGGTAAAACGTTTTCGGCATGTTGCGGTATGTTGTGCAAATTTTCAACAATATGAATCTTAAACACTTCGTGACCACACTCAACAATACTTTGAAGCTATTAAAGAATTCATCAAAAAGATTCCTCCTAACTTCCACACTCAGGAACCGCTAATTTTTCACATTAAAAACTTCTTTCCAATTAAAGGGAAGAAAAGACTACATTATAGCTATTATTACTGTAATTATTTTGTTGTTATTATGTAAAGAAAGATGTAATTATTGTTTTTCCATGGCTGAAGGACCGTTGGTCGATGGCCTTGTATGGTATATGTATAATTGTATTGCAAATTGTATATGTATAAAATATTTTATATATTATTATAAGTACAAATATATAGTTTGATTGATTAATTCTATACTAATGGCAACTAGACAGAAAACAATTTGAACTTGATAAGGTTTTTTTCCATTTCAAAATAGTTATTTTGTTATGTTATGGTTTTATTTAAAAGGGATATTAAAATGTGTATTGATCAATGAATTGGTATTTAGCAGTATTGATGTTATTTATGCTTACAGTTTTTTGTATCTATAAAACCAACTTGGATTTGTTCATGTATATATTTCTTCTGTATATATTAAACTAAACTGCTCATTGTTATTTCTTCTGGATATTTCCTAAGAAAACTCAATGGAACGGGATGCTAATAAATAGTTTTTGGTTCATGAATTTTTCAGCGTGTGCGATCTGTTGGTCACGTCCACAGTTTTCCTCTGCTTTCAATGCACTTACTGCACATAAAACTTACGTATTTTATTATTCCAACGGTCGAAACCAGTTAAGTCTCTGCCGTAAGTAGTCGCATTCTCAACGTCCATTAAATTATCTAATTATTTTAATAATCTCCATGACGTCAATGGTTTCTAACCGACGTTCTTCCTTCTTAAAGTCATTCGCACAGCGAAAGGAACGAGTATGAGAGCTACGCAAAAACCAATTTTTGTTGTTGTTAATGCATTGCATATAATTTGTAATTAATCAGTTAGGTTAGTATTATTTATGTATGGTAAGATATATATTAATATAAAAAAAATAATTTGAAAATAAATGATGCGAATAACAACTTCTGAAAGAGCGGACAGCAGAAATGATTGCCATTTACGTCATTTCTCAGTGGCGCTTATGTGCTATTAATAAGTCAAATACAGTTGTATGATCTTAATTATTGATGAAATTAAGTGTCCTCAATTTAATAGCACAGATAAATGCAAAATATATAATTGTAATCATTCAAGATTTATACTAATTAAAAAAAACTTGTTGAAGATGAGAATTTAAAAATTACTACATGCGAGCAAGGTTACGAGACGAATTAAACTTGTATGTCGAGGTACCATTGTACCTCGTTTTTCATCTTGAAGACTTATTTTTCAAGGATAACCTTTACATAATCAGGCGAAAGTATACATCGTTTTTTTATTGCTATAACTTATTTATCATTTACGATTAGTCATTTTGAGATTAAAAAGATGTTTATGTAAATTGTTTTTATTGAATGATTACGTGGAGTTTCTTTTATTCTAGAGAATATTTTATAACTCCTCAACATATAAACTCAAATCGAAATATTTACATTCGCCTACAAATTGGCATAAAACCAATAAAACTTATAATAATTATCATAAAGATAAAATAACCAATGCCATGAATAAAACTGTAGAAATGGTTTCAAATTTTTAGTTATTTCTTTACTACGAAAGATAAATGTCAAAATCATAATAAAACAACCATTCAATTATATCATGTTTCGTGCCAAAGGATTAAGCAACAATAATTCAAATTCAAAGTAGTTGCGCTGTCGAAGTTATGTCAGAGATAATTGCCAACTGGTCGATAATTCATCAAATTCTGTTTTTTTATCATGATGATGTGCAAGTATTGATGATTAATATTCATTTTCCTTAAGGCAGTATGTAACAGGTGTACAACAATTTTATTTTATATAATTAATGGCAGATGGCTGCCATCATTGGCTGCAATATTCGAAAGAGATTATTTAGAAGTAATTGATTTAATAAACAAATGTTTTGCCAAGATAACTGCGGTTTTATACTTTCAATTTGACTAGGTTGATAGTATCACATGAATATTACTGAAAATTGATTGTAATCGCGTTCTCTTCCTTATTGTTTGATTTGTGTTATTAGAAACTTCTGCCTTCACGCCCGCTTCACTTAAAAATAACTCACGTCAGCTGATAAGGTTACAATTGACGTAGTGTTATACAATCGTTCGAGGATATCATATGGTAATTTGAGTTAGAATAGGAGGAACACGACGAAGTGCGAAAATAGTAAAAATAGCAAATACTAGTGGTTCAAGTGGCCTCAAAATGACAGTACGCTATGATTCGTTCAAGGATAATAATATAATACAAAAAATGTTTTAGTTTTTATTTTTAGCGGAAACTAAGTGTTGTATAAAATTGAATACGTAATGGCTAGGGAAGTTATTATGAAGGGAATATAATTATAAGGTATTTCTTCTTGAAATGTGATTTAAGGAAATTGACAGAAAATATAAATAAGGATGTATGAGGAATTGAGAGCGGACAGAAATATATTGGTGTTGCAGAAATAATTACAATTTCTATATTCATAACAGTTTTAAGGGTTTTTAAAAACATATTCAATTTTGAAGTTATACTTTATTTCAGATCATCAGCCAATGAAGTAGACTTTTTTTTGTATTTCTTCTGTCAATTTGCAATTTCTATAAATGCGGATGACGATAATTCTGGGCGAAAAGCATCGATATTTTGACAACGTACGAAATTCAAGATCTATCACTCTCCTTTTAGAATGTGAACACGCGCTCATTTGGCAGTTCCGTGTCTGGTGATGGACCTACATAATTGTGATTGCTTTTGAATTGAATTCCGTTCGGTTTGGCTCCATTTCAGCTTGACCACACGCAACAACTTATTATCATTTCTAAGATCTACACATGAATTCGCATGGAATATTTTATTCATTGTTTTGGGTACTTAAATGTTTCAACTGAAATGTAAACGTACAGGTGAAGTGGTAGGTTTTTGGCACAAATTGGTTTTTGAATAACTAGACGCTTTTTGGGATCACATATTTAGGACACGTGGGTTTGTTAATATATGCATTTTTAAACTTTTTCAACATAGATACTTAGACTTATAGTTTTATTATTGTACTGTTCTAAGTTTTACCAATGTCTTTTAATTGTACTTTCTTGTTATTTATGTTTTCTTTACTTTTCACTGCTTCGAATTTTCGAATTACTAGCGTAGTGCGAAACATTAAAAGTTTGAATGTGAGTTATGGTTTACATTTAGCAATTTAATTGGTTGTGTTGTGAATGTGGTGCTTGTTGAATGTACCTGTTTTCGAAAACACCACGGCATTGTCGGAGGCTGCGATCAGAGAACGCGCAACGGTAGCGCGAGATCGCATCAGATCAGCTTGGATTTATTCTGCAAATAGAGAATAAAATAGCGATTAATCGGCAGACCAACTGAGGCGAATGCCAGCATTGACGTCAGTGCTTCTGCTTTGAATCTGTTCGAGTCTCATGTTTCTTTTACTTTTAGCGTTTTGTGAATGGATTTTGGAGTGGTGCATGCTTCAAACAAGTTTGAATTAAAGGATCTTCAATAAATATTTCGTATTTACTATCGATATATAAACTCTGGAGAGATATTTAAGCGTACTATGAATTGAATTCTATTGGCAATAAGTGATTTTTGTGTTGAACATTAAAATCTCTTAATAACAAGTATCAGTTATTGTAACTGAAATATGACGAAACCATTTTACCATTCTGCAGTTAATTTGTTCAGTAATGTATGGTATGCATTTTATTATCGTGATTTAATAGCGCATTGAGTTTGAACTTTTGTTGAGAAATATTTTAATATTTCTTTCAGGTTGTTTTGTTTTTATTCATTACTTATCGATCGTTTGTTCCCGTTCAATAAAAGGCAGTGGAATAAGATCGACTTGTATTTAAGCGATTTTTCAAGTGCGCTACTTTCATTCAGCGCACGTTTGGTTTTGGCAAATATTTTCGCCATTATGTCGACAGCGTGCTTGGATGTTGTTTGCACAAGGTATGTGCTTGAATATAATGCGACAACCTCGGAGCAAGCGGATACAACGCGGATTGCAATTTAATTTTGTAACGTAATATAGGCAGTTTACTGAGTTGTATTTTCATATAGTTAATTTAGGCAGTTAGAAGTAAAAATAAACTTATTTTACATTTTGTTTTATTTCATTTCTTTCAAAGGTGAAATTCGTGTGTGTAAATTCAGGAGGTATGTAATTCCTCTCAATATAATTTCTATAGGTATTTTTTATATACAAAGGTATGAAGAAGTAAGTAACTACACTTGATAAATCCCTTTGTTAACAGTTTACCCAAGTAAATCATTTTCAATTACCATTCAAGTTTGTGCAAATACAAAATTCCTCTCCCTCTTCCTCTTCCTCATTAATCAATGCATTTTTAACAAACTATATTTTTAAACAGTGAACTCAGTGTCACACTACAAATACTGCATGCATGTGTCAAATGCGTTATGATGAGCATGAAGAAAAAAGTCTGACGCACAACGGTGGAGCAAATCGTCTATTTAGAATTGATTGAAACTTAATTTGCTAGTTAAATAACTGATAATTGTGTTAATGATTATTGTGGCTTATTTTAGTCGGCATAATATGTTGCAGAGATGGAATGTGATGATTACAGAGATATTGTGTTTACTTTTATTGTTTTTGAATTGACAATAATTGAAAATAGTTGGCCATGTATAATTAATAACCACCCGATAATTATACCACAGTATGATTTGAGATAATTATGCGTGTAACACTTTGTCATGGTTTTATATTATTCTTTTAGTTGATAACTTTTATTAAAGAAAGATTAGGATATTAACTCGTTTAATGGACAACATTATTTTAAGAGGAGAATTATTTATTTAAATATTGATATGAACTAAACAGGCAAATTGGTATTAACAATAGTATCACTTTTAGATGATGGCGAACAATAAGAACATAGGAGTTATGGAGATTTTAAAATATGTTTTGAAGAAGCTATTGGTAAGAACAGGAGAGGACTAACAAGTGACACAAGCGGCAAATTCAATTCATTTAATGGATTGGGAACAATATCTTTTGCTAAATCACCAATAGTGTCAATTTTATATTTTATTGTTCAGTACAATAAATGAACAGAATATTTACCAGATATATTATCTGGATATATTTGTTATCAAGACTTTTAGACGATTCAATTTTAAAATATTTGCCTTCTTTAAGTGGTTATAATTTGAAGCTAAATCTTTTATTTCTGAAATGTAATTGATAATGCAGTATTGGTTAGATTTTTTTAAATAAAAGTTTTCATACTTGAGACTAATTTATGCTCATTTATTAGAAATGCAGAATTTCCTACTGCCGGCCACTGTCTCAACACATTGTTGAGATATATTGTTTGTTTATTTATAATTAAAATATTGTTTTAATTATTACAAGAAAATTTAAATTAAACATATTAAAGGCATAAGTATATATTATCTAAAACACTATTAAAGACCTGACGCAAACATTTCTTACATTATAGCTGTGCATAATTGATAGTATCAATAATCAAACCGCATTTAATTAAAATTAGCCCATTGCATTTAAATATTAACTTCAACTGGCTACATGTAAACGCCGGCGTGCGTTTTCTGGTAATAACAAACGAGGGCATAATGAAATAATTTCCATAATATAACAAATTAAAATGCGTGCGTCAATCGCATGCGCCGGCAACCGTGTAGCAACCTATTTCTGGAGCGGTAGCAAGGTGTACTTTGGAAAATTTAAACATTTTGGAGTCGATTTTATTAACGGAATGTTCGCGATGTTTAGCGTGAAACAACATGAAGTTAAGTAATTGTAGTGTAAGCATGATTATTACCTTTCAGTTGAGGTGTTTTACGTATACAAACTAACTTTGAATGGTTCTCCCACGTTAGGCATTTGGAAATATGCGATATATAACGACATATTCGTTGAATATTTTTGATAAGGAAGAATTACGTATAAATGAGCGTAGTGTAACTACGAATTCACTATTCAACTTTTACAGAACTAATATATTAACTACCTAAATGGCATAAACTATATTCGTTGAACAGTAGCGATTATTTTTTATTATTTCATATAAGGACCCATTAAAAACAGTTCTCATTTTTATTTTCAAATTCGATACATCAAACGGAGTAGTTTTATTAATTATTTGTAAAATTCAAGTCACACGGAATTCTCAGTTGTGTTATCCTTAAATTCTTACAATTCGAATTTTGTACTTTTTTCATACGTGACGATGGTCACGAGTGTGATAAAGTAATTATAGCTAATCTAATTAATTCCGGAAATTCTGATGATTCTGATGATGATTTATACGTTGTGATAATTCTATTCAGGAAAATATTTAAAAAGGCATCTACTATCAGAATGCACTAAATCTGAGGAATAAAACTTGTCATTTAAGGCGTCACTATATTATTACATACAATGTGTTATGTTATCAAAAGAGGATGGCTTTTAATAAAATATTCACTTACTTTATTCAGGTTATTCCAACATGTAAGCAATGAGTGTAACTAAAAGTTAAATGAATCTGTTAACCGCAATATGTATCACCAAGAAATATTTTAATGAAGCAAGCATGTTGAATGTGTATATTGACTTTACGCATTATCGTGGACTCGAAATAAAGTAGAAGTTAAGTTCACGTTAAACACTTTCTATTCATTGTAGGCGTTCATTGGAGTGTAAACCATTTTGAGACGAAACTTTGAGCATGAGGGGAAGGTGTTATCACTCAGAGCAAACAAATGATATTCCAATATTTCGTAACATAAAATCTTATTCAATAATCACTTAAACAACTTGCACGTTGAATTATATTATTTGCATGGCACTGCACTTACATTGCAGGCGCACTTGGAGATACTTGTAATTGCTGATTACGTCCTTGATCGACTTTATAATCTTCAGCAAACAGTGAACCGACCCTATCCATATCTGTTCATCGCATACATATCACATATTCGATATTTTAATTTTCATAAATAACTGCCAATGTGGAATATAATAAGTGCAATAAGTTTCTGTCGTTATTATGATCAAGGCGTTTTCATATCTTCCTGCGTCATTTGTTTTGCACAATCATCTCTCGTACGATTTATTTGATATTTTCTTTCAGCATTAATTATTTGAGCACCAGCTGTTTTCAGCTAACTCTTTATGCTCATAATTAATGTTGGTAGATCTTGTGTTTATAAATAGCACAAACAGCACGAATTCTATAATGGAGGAAACACGCGGAAGGAATTGCAGCCGAATCGTACGATTCGATTTGTGATCAACGTCAATGGATAGAGACGTAGAGCCATGATGATATACGCCAGAGTGGTGATATTTGCAAGTGTTTCTCGTAATCTTGTCACGTTAGCCACGTAATTTGCAAGTATTGACGTTCGATAAACGTAGCATAGAGTTTATTTTGAAAGTGTGCGGAAAATAATAATGATTTGCAATATAAATTGGCTTTTTTCACCTTTAAATTATTTTAGGTTATCTTTACCTCATTGCTAAAATCTTAAAGAACACTATTACTGAACTTAATGGTTTGAAGGTTTTTTTCTGAAATAATTAATAAATGGGAAATATTCTAATATTCTCTATAACTACTTCTGCATTAATCTCTATAAGACATATTCGGGGATTAATTATTTAATAATTTACTTCATATAAAAGGCCAACTATGATTTTTCTTTTGCAATAAGCGACATCTGTGGAAGATTGAATTAAAAATTCAATTTGTAAAGGGAACTAACAATAGATCGAGGCCGTAAAAACAATTATAATTACTCAGGTAAATGACTTGAAACGATGTAATAAATTGTTTTGTTTGTTTTTATTCTAATTAATATTAATAGGTCAACTTTATATCCCACACCATTATACAAGATTACACCGGTGAAAATTTTCCTCTCCGTCGTTTAAACGCCATTAAATAAAAAAGAAGAGCATAAACAAAGCCAGAAAAAAACTGATAAAAAGTTAACGCAACGCCATTCCATTCCAACTCCTGCAGCCCATGGTTGGTAATGCCAAACTTAACGCCAAACATTGTAATCGAATCAAAATCGGTAATGGGCGCGCGGCCGACGCAATAATACGCCATGGATATTATACCAGTTGGAAATAGTTGAATAACGCCGCGGCTTTACGGTTTTTTTTTTGGTAAAATTCCGTTGTTATTCTCTCTTGCACCCGTCTGTGAGCAGGTCATTAGCAAGAACCTACGTGAGCAAGGCAAGAATATTTGACATGCCGAATGCATTTAGTTGCAAGCTGGTTGGACGAAGATGTCCATCGAGGACGTCTTTGTCAGGTGCGTTATGACAAGTGGACAATCACCGGCAAAACGCGACGATATTAAAGAATCATTTGTCGAAAGTGAGACGGCGTTAGGTATGTTGTTGCTGGTAGTTATGATCTGCTTCACCGAACTTGGAGCTTTTTGGCTAGTTGATAGGAGGCGATAAGGTTGCTCGATTTCGCTCTAATTTCAAATTCACCTGAGGTCAGTGATTGATAATAGTAACTAGCCAGGCTTTTTCCATTGCGCACACTGACGACGTTTCTTTCTAAATCTTTCACTCTACGCTACGGTCGACAATTTAGGTAATTTACGAGTAATGTAGTTATGCAAACGATCTGGGTGAAGTTAATTAGGGTAATGGGAGCATATGCGTGTAGTTTTAGAAGGCGTGGTGCCCGGGGAGAAGATAAAAGGTATGGATGAGCTGTGAGGTAATTAGCAATTTCTGCATCATGGTAAGTGTGCGTCATGGGAGTACATTGAACTGGCTTTGGGTAACTCTTCACACACTCCGGAAGAAATTTGTGTTGCACAATGTCAGGTGATTAACGTCAAACAACTTTATTTTGCCCGGTTAAAACGGGTTATTATTAACTTTCATACTCATTACTCAATTTTACCTTATTACTCGAATACGAAGTAATACTTCGGAAAAAGGAATTACACTCAAACGCGCAAAATTCTCAATGATATTGAATTGTTACATATTTTGAAAAGAAAATCTTTAAGAAACGAACTAATCTCAAAGCTTGCTTCTCCACGCATGTAAATTTCGCGACCAAATTTTATTCTTTTTGGCGTATTTAAATAAAAATTACAATTAACAAGTCTCCTCATTTTGTACCCATATTCTAGAAATTGCATTAAAACTTTCATGGGGTTTAAATAGCTAATTGTGCATTGTTATTCAAATTGATTCAAAACTGGGTTGCAAGATTTCACTCGACACTTATCAAACATACACAAATTGCAAGTTAAATACGAGCTTTTTTTGAAGCGTACTACAACCATGCCAATTATTGCCACCTCGCTGTCACTGCTACAGTCAGGCGGCTACCCGACTACGCTACGGAGCGGGGACGAGCTTTTAAAATCATTTTCTACGTCATCTAATACTTCCTTCCAACATTTATAAACTCATGAAATTAGAGTGCGCAAATGGAATATAATATTTTGCATCACTTTTTCTTCAAATTAATCTAATTTATTCAATAAATCTCGGCAAATTTTAAAGTATGTGGTTGTATTTATATCGTGAACTTGCTCCCTTTTAATTAATCAATAATGTTTTTAATAACACTCAAGGCTTCATCACAAATGAAGCCAGAATCAGAAATACATCATGCAATATTAAGTTTATAAATAATGATGCATCTCATCTGTTTATTTTGCGCGCTTGTTGTTCACGCCCAAAGTCCATTTCTGAAACTGTAATCTGGGAATGCCCTCTAGAGATTTTATAATCCACAGCCTCTGAACGCACGCAGGAAGTTAGACACTGATAACATTCACCCATCTCACGTTGGAGTTCACACGCAGTCCCGGATTGCGTGATGTTGTCTGCAACGCAACACTATTCTCTAATTATAGCAAGATTCAAGCATTGCTTAGTGTAAACTTTATTAAAAGTCTTTAATAAAGCGTAATTGATAGACATTAGAGATGCATTAAAGCCCTCAGAAGCTAATTGGATTCCAGAAGGCAAGTAGTAATTTTCGGACCTGGTGCTCTAAATTGTCGATTGAGTGTGTAATAATATTTTTCTTGCATGATGAAATTGTATTGTATCATTAATGAGATTTGGGATTTTTGGGCATGCGCCAGATGGATGTAAGTCTAATTATCAGAGATTTACAGCAATTTGAGTTTCATCAAGTTCATTTATCGCGGCCAAATAAATGAATGTGTCGTTCATGTGGAAACTTTGTATTAGTGAGTGTTAATCGAGGATCTATTTATTTATGTGCTTAAAATGAATTATGCGCACTTTAGAGTTTGCAAATATTTAAATTTTATGGGAGCTTGTTATTTTTAAAGTACACTTGCAATATAGACACAAGAAATGTGTATAGTTTTTATATAATTGTCTATTTATATATATTGTATGTTTAAGAAAATAAATTTTACATATGTTTCAGTAATTCAAAACAAATTAAATCAATGGTGTTTTGGGCGCATATGTAGTATAACTCCTACAAATATTGTAAATAACCAAAATATCGAAATACACCTCTTTGGAGGTTTTCGTTTTCATATTAATTTGAACACACAACATTTGTGTTCCAAGTGGAAATAAAATTAGGTTTCCAATTTCCTTATTACAATTACAATCTTAAAATAATAAACAATTTAATTGTATTACCTATCAATTGCAATGGGATGTTTCTATGGAATATGTGAATATGTTAACACTGAACATGAGTTCATTTGATTAATATCTTTTTCTATTATATTTTACTTGTAATCATTTTCTAATAGTTCTATGTTCTATCCAACTATATATCCAAACTATGGCATAAAAATTCAGTTTTTGAGCTAAAACAACTTCTCGCAAATGATAATTTAATTTTATATTACAGTGATGTTTCCAGTTTCAGGCAGTTTGTGTTAATTCATTTGCGAATACTGATATGACGTTGAAATTTATGAGTGTTTAATTATCTACGTTTTGCTTACGAAATGAAATCTAAATATGGATTATTACGTTTGTAAATCCCAGTTGCTAAAAATATGTAAGTAATAAATTTCTGTTTTCTATAAATTGTAGGATCACTATTTGTGATCCATCTTAAATCATTATGCTGGTTGCTTAATAATTATATTATTTATCTACCAGTGAGAACATTAGTATTGGATTTTAGAGAGCATGTAATTTTTACGATTTATAAATTTTCAGATAATATAAAATCTCAGCGGAATGTAAATTTACTGGAAATAAATAAATTGTAATATCATTTTTACACAGTAAAAAACTGATATATAACGAAGATTGACTCATACCGATGTGATGATAACTCAATATTATTAATGAATTTTCATACTAAACACTGCATTTACTCATTGAATTCTCATACATTTCCGGCCATCTTTGACTTATATTTATTTCTATGTCAATGTCACAAGCTGATTACTAACGTAATGAATAATTTAATAAACATTCAATGGTAATTAAACTGAAAATGACTCCATAACTTCAAAAATAGATTTCTCCTAATATCAACTTTAGAACGATTCACTTTTTCTTTGCATCTCAACTTGTGGTATATTGCAGTGCTTCTAGGGAATTAATTTTCTTCTCTAATTCAATGATGCTGCTCATCATAGTAAATTGAAATGAACTCATGACTAATAAAATTACTTTCTACATGTTTTACGTTTATACTAACGTAGTAAGTCGTAACTTTAATACGAGTTTTGTAAGTACTAGGATTGCAATGAGATGACGCTTTTACTGCTGTGTCTGTATTTAAGTAAAAATTTCTTTATTAGTTATTGTCAAATGGGAAGTGCGATTCTAAATACTCATTCATAGGAAACTGAGGAATGTAGAATGCAATCCCTATGAAGAAAAATGAATTCTTGACGGTTCTTTGTTGATAAATAGTTGAACCAACGGCCAACCAGGAATAGTAGGGTCTCGTTAGTTTAGATAGCTGTGAACTATTACGTACGTGAACTATTAGTTTTAAACAATATTATGTTTAAAACATGTGTGACTAGGAAGCATTTGACTTTTTTTAAATTAAAAATCGAAGTTTGGTAATCAAGCTATATCATTTAAATAAAAGAACGCTGTAAGGATCGTCAGTTTAGGACTAAATACATATACGAACGTGCTAATTCATGATGTTCATTCCAATCAGAATAATCTCCAAATCTCTGAAGAAATAGCAGTTTAGTTAGTAACGTAGTCTCGTTCTAATTTATATATAAATTGTATAATTCAAATAATTATTTCCCGAAATAATAATAATATGCTTAGGTTTAAAGTTAAATTGCTGATTAATGCTAATAGATTAAGTAATAGTAGATGTTATATGAAAAGATGTAGAAGGCTAAACTAAAAAAGCACTGCCGTCTGGGCCAATCTGGTTGGTCACTGGTTTAACTATTTATATATTTAGTTTATACGAGTATATTAAATGGGAACCAAGGATCAACTTTTATCCATAGCGATAGCGTTGTATGTTCTTATGTTTTCTATGCTCTCATTATAACTGCTCAACTAGTTCCGGATTGTAACAAGTCATTAGTAAAGGATATAATAAATTTGATTAAAGTAACACTAGACATTACTACGTTTTCTACAATTATATAACGGTAAATTGTACGTAGAGCACTGAAGGTATGTATTGTGTAGTATAACACACAGACATGCTAATTGTTTTCAATTGAATTTCTTGGCAAATGACGTGGACAGCGCACGTGGTATGTTTTGGATGACGAAGTGTCTTCCGCCGGAATACAAAAGCGAGTTGAGCAAGCAATTAACATACTTCAATGGTGTCTACTGTCTTATACCTATAATGTGGAACATACATGCACTAACGAATAGACGGCGTAGTAGAATAATGATCTGAAATAAATTGAGATGAAACATATCTTCAATTCATTAGCATTTAAATATTTTTTTAATGTACATTAATTTAGTTTAACATATTTTTTCTAATCTTTATGATCTTATTCAAACATGTTTTAATCATTGAATTGAAAGTCGGATATGCAAAGGAGTTTTCTGATTAGAATGAGTCTGAGAACTGTGCTAAGATAGAAATATGAGCCAAGCAGTATCGTATGTTTATTTTATAAATTAATATAGTAAAGAGGAATTACAGATCAAATTTTCTAAATATTTGAAATGTCTAATCAATTTAAAGGCAAAGTTAGGTAAATTATTTATGTAATGAAATGGTTTTTAAATGACAATAGTAAATGCTATTAAATACTTGAAGATAGACAATTGCAATTTTATTTTATCTATATATATATATATATATTTGTCCAAAAATTAACTTCTACAAATAAACATTTTCGCTGAAACATGTATTGACGAAAATCAATAAAAAAAATTAAACGTATTGTAAGTTGTAGGCATCCCGCATCTCAGTCAACAGCATTTCAATTGTCCTGCACATTTAATACAAAGGAATCAAACAAACAGTGAAGTGTTAAATGAGCTGCTAAACGGGCGTGAATTGCGCATTTGCTTTGTTTACCCACTTTTATTTAGTCTCGATCTTTTTCACCATACTACGCTGTACAATTGAATACGATTGTATACAATATGCACACATAATACCACTCTGCAGTACTACCAATATGCTACTGTTTTTCGTGCTCAGCGTATAAATAAACACCACACAAAGGATAACTATAGAAATTTATTTGGTGTTTTGGTGTTGGAGAAGCAAATTAACGTTTTTTCCAGGAAGGATAAGGACGCTGCTTGCAACTCATCCAACATATAAAACCTCCGCAAGTGATCTAACATTGTGCGTAGACAATCTATCGGAATAACAATATTACGTTGTATGAGTGAACTATATAGTGTCGAGAAACATTGGCGGGGAAATTCAAAAGGATAACAATGTTTGAGATTTTGGAAATTCAATATGCGTCTACTTTGACGTGTTCATGTGCACATAATGCAATTGTTTTGCAAAGAATCTATTAAGCATTGCAACAATATTTCAAATTTCCACTTTTTATTCTTTTACCGCAGTCAACATCTTCATCATCGTCGTCGCTATGACGACATCACATGAATTGTCTGGCACGTGTTGGTGTTCGAGTTGATTCACACGCTAAATACGTGGAATATACTTGAATTTTTTTCATTGGATTTAACTAGAAAACCACAAAATTATTTGTTTTTCAACGTAGCTTGCAAAAATTTCCATTAGGGACATGTTTATATCAATGCACAATTGTAAGTAATTATTACTTTGAATCAATACTGCTATGTCGTGATTGAGGAAAATTAAAGGAATGCGTCAGTTGTTTTTGAGTGATTTCTTTCAGTTTTACGTATTTTTACCATTTGCGTCAATGAGGGAAACGGAACAATCGAGAATCTCAACACAATGAATATGTTTGCATTTATTGTTAACGTTATTTTTTTTTTTATATATATATATATTTGTCATATCAACTTTATAGTACAATATGAAATGGGAAAACTTTAGTTAATATTCGAGTTCAATATACATTGCTATTTGGAGTTTTTAATCTTTAGTGGTTCTTAAAAATCTCTTGAACAAAACAATTTAAGACAGAAATATATTGTTATATGAGATTGAAATATCTTCTGAACTATTATCTTTGAATATAAGAACAATTTTGAAAAGTACTAAGATTTTCAATTAATTTCAGAAACGAGTTTGTTTTGGAACTTATTCTCAAGAAACATACATAAATTAAATCTAAAATTGCACTTCATATGGAACATTTTTCTGTTTACATAAAAAGTTAAAGTTGTTCTTGCAACATTTTTTTTTTCTTACGGATTTTCTTTAGGTTTTGTGCCGAGTGTTTTATAAAATTGTATCCATGTTTAATTGCCTCTCAATCATTATTAATTTAATGTCGCTCTTTGTCATTTTAAACCACTTTCTTCACTGCAAGTGCTAGATACTTTCTTATCAAACTATTTATAGCACTTGTGTTAATTATTATTACTACGTCTACTTACGCCACGCTTGCAGGGAATTGTGGGAAGCATTCCTATCGATAAAGATATTTGATATCTATATACATGATCAACTTGCGACAATTGTAGAAGATGCCTAGTAAAATTCGAAAATTTCAAATTCATGCGCAGATTTTATTTTATTTTTGATGTTTGCATGCACGTGCAACTGCAATTAAGTGAATAATCTGTGATCAGGTTGTAGTTTTGGTTGTAATTTGGATAAATTATTTTGCTAAATATTTCTACGAATATAAATTGTTTCAATTTATTACAAAATTTGCAATGTATTTTCAACACTTTCCTTTTTGAAATTTGGGAGGAAGTTTCCGAGATCGTGAAATGTAATTTATAAGTAAAATGAAATTTCTTGTTCAACAATTCTGTTATGTTTATATTTGATGCGTAGTTTGCTGATATTTTTTGGTAACATCATTACTATTTATTTATATTTTAAATCATAATACTAAATAATTATGCGTTTTGGTATAGAATCTAATTTGCCTAGCTTTCTATTCTAGTCCTTTGTAGATGATTGATTTCCTGGGATAGGTTTTCTCAAAGTTTTTCTGATAATAAGTAATTATATTTATTTGATTAAATAATGCAAATTTAGCATTAATTCTTTCTCAAAAATATACTTAGATATAAAATCTGAAGTATAATCCTCTGGAATTGCTTGGATAACACTTTGGGATTTGTCCGGGCGGAATGATTAAAAATATATAGAATTCAATTTATTTCCTCAATATTTGTCACAGGTCAGTGCAAAATATCATGACTAATATACAATGGGTTTTCATCATCAACAATAATAAAGTAAAAAAAACTGGGTCTGCCTGAACTTTCCAACTCACAGATGCTCATTACGCAAAAAAGTTATGCATCAATTTTACGTGCTTTGATTACTGATCGATATTTCCATCATTGTGGTTGAAAATACAGCCTACCTTCTTTACTCTCCCAATGTATTTAATAAAAAAAAAACTTAGATCAAAGTTTACATATCCAAGTACATGTTCAAATCGCATCGTTACAAGTAATTTGTACATTGGCTAAATCTGTGCTATTGACGTCATAACATCCGTACTTTTCACTTTTTAAGAAGTTGGAAACGACAATGCAACACTTTCCTACTGTTTTTTTTTTATCATGAAATTAAACAATTAACTTTTGTAACGTAGGTCTTTCAATTCTTCGCATTTGCTGACTCTCATGGTCTTACTAGAATTGTTAGAATTTAAATAAGCCTTCTAAACTCGATCTGCGCATGCGCAATGTACTCACTCGCTTGTAGTAAAACCGAGTGAATCTGAGTTGAGCGTTCAGTCGACGCAACGGTTTGTCGGGTGTTGTGTGCGCTTACATTGCGCACGAGCAATCACACAATACGTGCACGCCCGCGTTAAATGTTGGATATTTTTGGATACTGCTCTTTGCAAACCAACGCGGTAGTAGTGATCCATTCCGAACGGACTACATCGAGAGACTTGGATATAACAAGATTTAAAAGTGCGGATTATTGCATTTGATGAGGCGTGCTCCATTGTGCCTCAGAGTGTGAAATGTGCGTAAACCATCTCGAAATGGTACCGGCCGTTGTTAACTTTGTCACAAGCAAAGGAAAGGAGTCCTATAACGAGTTCCTATCGGATTTAATGTGCCTTAAATGTAAGACGCTCTCGGTAAGTGTTCAAAGTAGGCAAAACTGTAGGCTGGTGTTGCCAGTGTACCATGTCAAACTCCACTTTCTTTTCGCGAAGAGCCGTCAAATGAACACGCTGTGCATACATAATTCGCCTCATGACGCAAATTGTATGCAATGGGATTTGGTTATTATCATAAATTAATCGTAAAACTAAACATTAAGTCAACAATCGCGAGGTGTCTGTGATCACCATGCATGAACAGGGCAAGACTTTTGTTTAAATAGCATTAATTTGGTGTTTTTCCTCTTGGCATTTTTTT
Organism: Diploeciton nevermanni; assembly: GCA_027575565.1. Taxonomy (NCBI): domain Eukaryota; kingdom Metazoa; phylum Arthropoda; class Insecta; order Coleoptera; family Staphylinidae; genus Diploeciton; species Diploeciton nevermanni. The sequence goes on from JAODIE010019622.1 coordinate 50,739, forward strand.
TTCATGTTTGGAAACGAACAAACAAAAGTAGTTAGCGATTGTTTTGCACCGAGACTCATTGCGAATCTAATTAGACTATATTTGTCCAAGCAATCAGCAACGCTGCTTATTTTATCGTTTGCGTCGCCTATGGAAAGTTAATGTCCTGCGGTTGAATATTGCCAGCAATATGAATCTAACACCCGTTTAACTTGAGCTGACTTGAAATTCCATTTGTTGTTTTCACATTTAAGACGTTTAAGACTCGTTTACGCGAGTGTACTTTTAGGTTTTAATGCATTCGCAATCAGCGAATGACGCAGGCGCGCCAAAACCGCGACTACAGTTTTATCGCCAATTGGCGCACGACTGAGATTGTCTATGTGTCTATTCATGCAGTGCACTCATGCAAAACCATTCAGGATCACTATCTGTTTATTGGGAGATTTGTTGTAATTAACTCTTCAACTTTAGTTCCTCTTGCAGGCTACGGAGAAGGAGCTAAGTGATGTAGATGCCTGGAAGGCTCGCCAACAGAACAAATCAAGAAGTAGCAATGCCTTCAAACGCTGGAGGAAGACTAATTTAAAGACTCAGAATCAAATCAAAGAGGTGACTTCATCAAATCATACCGGCAAAGGAAAAGAGGACGAGATGTCTTTGCTTAAATTCCTAGCAATTGTAAGTTACAAACAATTACTTCACTCGTTAGCTCCAATGTCTTTAAATGTCTGTTTAACCTTACACTAATTTGTTTATTTCTATTTCAGAATGCGCTAGATTTGAGCGCGCCTGCCAGTGATGTTCTCTTAAAGAGCCGTAGTTCAAACTGGTTTCAACTATCAGGACACCCCGACAGTCTGGCACCAGCGGGTCCTGGAACGGTCTGGAAAAAACGCTCCGGAAGTCAAGACGACACCGAACGCATTGTCTACGAATCTATTTCCGAAGATGCTTCTATCAATGACATTATCCCGAAATACTACAGGGAGGTGGAGTACCAAGGCGAGAAGTTCATCGAACTTCAGGACCTCTTACATGGATTTAAGGTAAGTGCGCACATCAAAATGATTCACAATTTAAGAGTGCTAATAGATTATTACTGCTAACAGGACCCTTATGTGATTGATATCAAAATGGGTACAAGGACCTTTCTGGAATGTGAAGTGAGCAAAATCACAGCACGTTCCGATCTCTACCAAAAGATGGTTGCGATCGATCCTAATGCACCTACGCCAGAAGAACACGCAGCTGGGGCAGTCACCAAACTCAGGTATATGCAGTTTCGAGAACAACAGAGTTCGTCCTGTGTCCATGGATTCCGGATTGAGGCGATCAAGTGTCGTGGATCAGCACCAGTGACAGACTTGAAGAAAGTGAAGTCGACAGAGCAAGTGATCAACACATTGGATATGTTCATGAATGGTCGACCTGATGTTAAGCAACGACTGATTAATCGTCTGCATGAGATGCGCTCGAAGATTGAGCAGTCGGAGTATTTCAAGACGCATGAGGTCATTGGCAGTAGTTTGTTCATTATTTATGATAATAATAAGGTGGGCGCATGGTTAATTGATTTTGCGAAGACTCTTTCTCTGCCTGCTGGTATGTCGGTGACACATAGAGATGAATGGCAGCAGGGTAATCATGAAGAAGGATTGTTATATGGATTTGATCAACTTATTAGTGTAAGTATCTAATAAGTTTGAGTAATGTATTTACAACCACTAACTTAACATTGATTTATAAAACGATTTCGGCTTGCTGTCGCCTTCAGTTTCTTTCTTCAGCGGAAAACATTTTATAAATCAATATTAAGTAAATGTTATAGTTAACAATACTCTGAACTAATATTAATATTATTTCTTCTTTACAGATTATTGACGGGCTTCAGTCAAATCAATGCGGAAAAGATCGTATTGGCAAATCTTTGAACACTGTCACTTTGAGGACATAGGTTTCTACAGAAATTTCTTGTCGATGAGGGATGAAAATCTATTCTAGTCATGTGCGTTGCTTACCTGCTAACGAAACAAAGAACCACGATATAATCATCGCAAATAACAATTAACTATAAGTGAAACATATTGGGTTAATTCTTAAGTATTACCAATGAACTTCGCGTTTCTCGAAGATAAGAATGCTATTTATCTAGTCAATTACTAATAATTACATTATTCATTAGTTGGGCTGTATTTATCGAAACAAATTGGTGTCAATAATATCTAAGATATAGGAGAGAGATAGGGAGAGGCATTTTCATGTATGATTATGCATTTTGTACTTTTTTATATGCTCAATCCAAGCGGGATTGGTTTAATGGCATTTCATTTAAACATTTGATGTGGCCAGCCGTACTGGCAGCCAGTCACATTTATGGCTTTATGTAAATTTGAATCGTTGTACTTATTGTAAAACTGATTGGACGATGCGCTTCATATGCGCCATGATAAATTATTTTTGTAATATAAGTTATTCACAATCTTACTCAGTTTTTTTATTTAATACAACCATGACGTTGGTCTTTCATATCATGATTATTGAAGGTAAAACAAATTTTTGTATCTACAAAACATTTTGCTATTTGAATTAATTTATTTCTTATTTCCATATCAATGGCAAATCTTATTATTACCGTTATTACTAATAATCTGTATATAAGACTAAACTATAAAAATTAATCTGTCTTAATACATGTGGCAAGCAATGAAAAGAGATATTATGCTAATTAAAGGATAAATATTAAACCATTAAGAATATTAAAATAAGCGAAAAAAACATTATGTTATTATTAATTTTTGTTAATTTAAACATTGTTGAACAAATAGGATAAAATTGTAAAATTTCAAACATAAACTGATAAAAAATTTTAAAGTCACACAACCAACATAACGTATTTACCAAACCTAACCTCCAATTTTCGGTGAGTCAAGTTGTGAGAAGTTGTACAATCTTGTTAGCGATTGTTGCAACAAAACATCAATTCAACTTTATTCTGTTTGTTTGTACTGAATCTAGTTTCGAATTTTATTTGCCAATCAATTTGCAAGGAATTATTACGTGCCGCCATGTATCAACGACCGAAGTTTTGTGAAAGTGAAGAGGACCTCCTCAAGTTGCAGGAAGAATTTATGAAAAACAAACAACAAAATGATTTCAAACTTGCAACAACGCTTGTTTCAACACAAAGTAAGTAATATATTTTAAATAAAAGCAGTATGTGTAATATCCAGATTTATATCATTTAGTTGACCCATCCAAACCATTGTCATTGCCTGAAAATGCAATAAATTCTGAAGTAAAATCTTGTAATAACGATATCAAAGAACGACTTGAGAATACATTTGAAGACATTCCTAAAAATTTTAAGATTGGTAGAATTATTGAGAAAAAAGTATCAGAAAGTAAGTCTTCTTTTCAATTATCAAAAACTGGTTTTCCCCAAGCCAAACGAAGAGATATTGTTGTATCTTCTGGAATGGGAAGTATTTTTTCCCAACAGATGAAGAAATTAAAATCAGAAAATAATACATCTTCAGCAGCAATGGACGTTGATGCAGATGAACTTCAACTAACTGAAAGAGTGAAATTAGAACTAATACCATCATCATCAGTAAATCCACCTCTTGATTTAAATTGCATGACACTAATGACAAAAGTAAAGGATGAAATAGACAAGGAGAATTTAGACAGAATAGGTAAAATGAGCACAGAGGAAATTATGGAGGAACGGGAAAGATTGATGTCAACAATGGATCCTGCAATTATTGCCTTCTTGAAATGTAAAAGACACTACAATCAGTCCAAAGTTGAAACTTGCCAACCAAGTATTGCAGAGCAAAATAAACCCGAGAAGGCAGATATTACCATAGAGGAAATAGCTAGTACACAGGAAGTACTCAATAAACCAAATTCAGATAAATGGATCAATTTTGATCTACTAGAGAGTAATAAATTAGTATGGATGAAGGATATTAGTAAGCCAGTAGCACCAAAAGATGAGAAATATGAAGCAAGGTTTGATTTTGACGGGTGGTTGCTGCCTTTCACCCAGGAGGAAATAAATGATGAGAATAGGATTTTGTATCATCATGGGGAGGAACCAGGAAGGCCTGGTTATACATTGCAGGAATTATTTCAGTTGTGCAGGTAATAACATACCTGCGATTAAATTTATTAAGTAAATTCAATTTGTATTTCTATTATAGATCAAATGTAATTCAACAGAAAATAATAGCTTTAAATACTATTGCTGCAATTTTAAATCTTCACTCATCTGGAATCTATGATCATGTCATTGAATTACCAATTGAACAAATTTTCTTTGTTCTCCGTTTCTGCTTAGATGAAAATACGCCATCTACATTAGGATCCAGCTTAAAGGCAACCAGGAATTTATTTTGTAACACAATTGATGAAACTTGTTTAGACTGTTTACTTGGTTTTGGTTTGGGTGAAATTCAACCAGTATTTTCTGTTGATGAAGATGGTGATGACAATACAATCAATGATCAACAATTGGCTGAACAGAATCTAGTTAAATGTTTGTTTAGAAGTGGTATATTAATCCGATTAAGGTGTGACTACTTGGTACTTCTAAGTTGTCTCAAATAAGAAGTTTTGCTTGTATTGCAGGTACGTTTTTAATGTGGTCAAACCAACAGACATTGAAACGATAGCAAATAGTTTAGACATTTTAATACGCTTAGCGAGAGATTCTGATTTTATTGTTAAAGAATTGATCAAGTTTGATGGATTGATTGAATGTACTATTAAGAATTTCCTTCCGCAAATTACTACAACTGGTAAGTTAGAATAGTGAGTCTCTATTTTAGTGAATAAGTTTGAGATTTATTGCAGTTCAATCACCATCTGCTTACAACACGCCAATGATCCAAGCAGTGAAACTGATGCGTGTACTCGCGAGTAGAAATGATAAAATTGCGTCGAAATTTGTTAGCGAGTAAGTGACATTAGAAAACATTGGAAATCAGATGTTCTGCATTAAATATTCTTTTGTTTTCAGATATAATGTATTGGATTCCATTTCTACGTATCTATCAAATGAAAATTTATCCAAAAACACAACAGGATTAAAATTACAAATAGAATCACTTCAGCTATTAGAAACATTAACATTTTATGGGTTAACAATGGAATATTTAAAAGTTATGCGTCCTGTAATATTAAGATTATTAGATTATCACGTTAAAAGCACAAATGTTGATTCATCGTGGACAATGCAAACTCATATCGCCGCAATTTTAAATTTATTGTCACAAATGGCTCGACAAGATTACCATTCAGTATTGGAATATGTGAAAATTTTGTTTGAGTATGGAATGCCAAAATGGATGACTCAGTTTGTTCATTTATCAACTTATTCGGTAAGTCTCATTATTTCCTGTTGTTGGAAATATTTAAGTGTAACATTTTGTAGTTTTTATAATTATTTTAGTGTGGTAAATTACAAATCATCTCAAGTTTACTAGGCTTGTTAACAAATGTTTGCAAATATCAATCTACAAATCTTCATTTAGTATGGGAGAGTGTTTATAAACTTGTTGGAAAAATAATATCTTCTGATGCTTTTCAAATGATCACTGCTAAGTTAAAATCATCCTCAAATATTTTACATAATTATGAGGTGCACAAATCAAGTTCAAATTTAAAGTTTTCTGAGGCATGTGCGTGGAACACGGCAGATCATATAATTCCAGTTCTACAAACAGAGAGTTGTATTCCGTTCCTAAACAAAATGGCAAATTTTATAGGAATTAGTAATTCCGCAAATGTAAGTGGTATTATCTACAACTCGTTTTTCAATGATTCTAATCGTTGATTAAATTTCAGTTGAAGTTACAGTTCTTGCAACACAATAATGTAGGCATATACTTGAATTGTATACAAGCATCATGCAACTTTTATTTAACATCAAATTGGTACACAAAAATGGAAGCTGATATGATAGTCAACCTTCTTAAAATCGCAGTTGATTGTCAAAAACAATTGGATACTGCCATATACTATGAAGTTGCAGTTAAATCTTTATGTGTTTTCACTTCTGAGATGAAAGCCAGCATCGAATTCCTATTCATCAACATTATATTTTGTAGAACTTTTTATTCAAGTGAAGTTTTACTTAGAGACTTAAATATTGATGATGAGAATAGACTAAAGACTGCACTGGAAGATATTGTGAATATTCAGAAGGTTTATAGTAATGTTTTGGGGCTTCAAAGAGTGAGTTGTTTCATAAATAATGAGGTTGTCTGATTCTACTCTGCGCTTTTATAGGATCTGGCTGGTTTTAGCAAAGTAAGAACTTTACAGGTATCGCAAGGGAATATAATGCCGTTGGATTGGATTTACAGCCCTATAATTGCGTTGTATTCAAATAATAATGCACCTTCAAAAGTATCAGAACGTGCTCAAAACTTTGTTATATCAAATTGCCTACGTTGGATTTACATTTATGAAACATACTTTCCCGATTTAGCAAATATGATCAATCCAACAGACAAATTCTGTCGCCTTGCTTGTACTTATCTCGGAAGTGATACTCTATTTTTACTTCCTGAGGTTCAGATATTACTTAAAACATGCTTACTTCAAATTCTTAGCAAGCATGAAGCTGAGCTGGACTTTGATAAAGCAATTCATGGTCTGAAAAGTTTCCAAGACTTGTACATTCAGCTTTTGGAGCAGTATCAAGGAGTTAGTTATGGAGATAAATTGTTCGGACAGTTTCTGTTAGTGCCGTTGGCACAGAGGCATAATATCAAGTTTAGGAAAGCTGTTTGGTCGGAATATGCTGGAATTGTACAGATATTTAATGTTACACCCGAAGAAGTAAGTTTTAATCCCAATGATTTACATTTTGAAGGTAATACCTAATTTATATTGAAGATTATGGTGGATCTTGATAAATATCTCGAGCCAGCTGAAGATGACGCGTCTTTGTTGAGATGCTATGAACGGATTGTTTCAATTGGTGCAGTAAGGAAATTTTCTGTGTTTTATAAGATCGCAACACATCATGTTAATGCGCATAGAACCAAACATCAAACTATGCAGAAATAGTAAGTTGTTCTAATTTTGTTTTTCGCGGCCATTTTCGAATTGTCAATACCATAAATAAAACTATCTTGAAATTACTTACTCATCACGATGAAAATTTCTATCCAGTTAGTATACATAACACATAAAGCAGAGGATCGCGTATTATTAAATCACAGGTATAAATCAAAGATTCCGGCAAAACATGCACAATATACAACGAAGGAAAAGATTTCTACGCCGTGAGGGACAAGGCTGACGTCCTTGATTTCCTGGGCATGGACAACCAACTGGATGATGCGCCAGTCTTGGACTTCTGCTCCTATCACGCTTCCTTGGTTTATCATCCCAATCATCTTTAGTCGTGGAGTTTTTCATGTGTGGATTCGACAAGGGTTCCACCTCTTTATCTACGTGCGTAGTTGTCGTCTCACCTTTATCTGCATAATAAAAATATGTAGAGTCCACACAGCGAGTACGTCGTTTCCAGTGCCGATGTCTTGGGTAATTACCTATATTACAACATGCTGTCCTCCCGTGTTCATCTTGCTGCTGCCGATCGCGACTATACCGGATAGCCTCCGCGTGCAAATTGCAACTAGATGTATTTGTACAAGCGGATGTTCTTGTTGGAGAATATCTTACCAGCACTACTTGATGATGTGTTTTACTTGTTGACGCACAACATTTTGATCTACTCGGATAGCATTTGGCTTTACATGTTCGACATTTGGATCTTTTTGTACAGCATTTATTTTTTTTCCTTCTTTTTTTGGTTCCGCATTCGGATCCATATGCAGTACATTTAGCATTTTTTGTACCGATTTTTACGCAATCTTGCAGGCCACATGGTGCATCAGGAGGTGTTTGTACCATAGCATTCAAGTATATCTCATCACATTTTTTGCATTTGAACATATTATGTTTCTTTGGGGACATAAAATTCAGAATCTCCTGTTGTTGCATGTAATTATCCACGTATGGTGGCGTGGAACGATTTAGGTAAATACGGTCGTCCATATTTTCTTTGTAAGCGGGGGACTGTGGACGAATTTTTGCTGCACCATTGTCTAAATCTCCAAAATGTTTCATACGCAATAATGCAATGCATTGCTGTAGAGAACTTTTGATCTCTTGAATTTCGAGATGTTGAGCTTCAAGCTTCTCCGCAAGGTTGATAATTTCTCCCGAGGAACTTTTTGAAGAATTAAAAAGTTCCGGCAGGACGATTGTATTATTATTTGTTATTTTATGATCTTTATTCTTTGGATTGACTTTTGGTCCTGTTTTATTTTGTATTGCTTTTATCGTTTGTCCATCGCCTTCTGGTTTTTCAACATGTCGCTTTTTATCCCTTCTCTTTTTGCGGTACCGTTTAGGCTTCTCGTCCATGAATTTCGGTAATGATTCCCTGCTTGAGTTAAACACAACTTCAGTACTCATTTGATCTATAGTCATATTAGACATATCTGGCATGAATTCTATTTTATTTTTCATTTCCGCCTCCTTCGTATCATTGTTTCCGAATTTAATGTAACCGAAGCAGCAACTACTTTGCTTTTGATTTGATTTTCCTATTGATGATTTCTCGCGAAAGTCTTGATGACTACTAAGTGCCCATTGTAGTTCAACAATTTTAGCGCGTAGTTCGTCGATTTCTTTTAGTTTCTGAGTAATTATTTGTTTTTCCCGTGTGGAGACATGGTTTTCTTTTTTTGTTTTCTCTTTTTGTGATAATGGAGATTTTGCTGGTGGAAGAGATCGACGGAGTTTCTCAAACGATGTATCCGCTGTCGATAACTCATGTTTTCTATGGTATGGTGGTCGTGGTCTAGGACTCTTTTTGGGTTTCGAATCTGATAAATCATCTACGAAAATTTTGCTTTTACCGTACTTGCCAAATTCTAGGAAAATTGAATCTGCATCTCTAAGGTGAGGAGAAACTTTCTGTTTCTGTGACATGAATTTTGTTCATTTGCATTTCATTGGCTCGCAGGGGCACTCTCACGTTACATACTTAACATATACAATGAAAATTCAATATTTATGAGAAATAGGACAAAAATATGACAAGATACAAGTCTGCGACAAATTTTAACAATGACAAAATAATTTATGATTCATCAAATCACAAATTTGTCAAACTGTAACCTAGGTCATCATACATTCTCCCAAATAAAATAAATATTTAACTCTTTGTGGTCGAAACGCTCTTTTCCGGTACAACGGTGTTTACGATATTTGGTGTTGACCAAATTTTCAGATTCGGCACACTCAGCGGGAAGTCGCAGTGTTAATATGAAGAGCGCAGAAAACTTTTTATAGTGTTTCCTTTATCTTGAAATATCAATAATACTTTTCCAACAGGCTTTCAAACATAATATTGAGCAACCCAAACGTATATTTTTAAAATTTATTTGTGTAGCATAACAACACAAAAGTTACAATGAAACAGTGAAATTTAATTTCTAAACTACATCTGCCAATACACTTTATAAAATCAATCACTTAAGATAAACAGATGCAACTAAGTGTTGAGAGTTTTTATAATATAAAATATTCCTAACTTAATAGGAATTTTACTGACCAAGTGTAACAAATCCAATTTGAAACAATTTTCAGCCTTCCATTATCTCTTCACAATAAGTCAACCATAGAATTTGACTTAAATTGGATAATGCCAATGAATTTTCTGAAAATTCAATAGAAAAACAATTAAATGCAAATGTCAACAAACTAGTCAATCCTCCTTAGCTACACTTTCCACATTTTTATATTGCACTTGTTTCCGGAGGTATCTGCAGTCGTCAATCATGAAACTAAAAACAATAAAATATATTAGAAAAGTATTATTTATTGACTCATGCGGTTACCTGTATAAAACGTAAGTAATTGGCGCGGAGGTGAAATGCCACAGTGCGTGATAATCAAGAAGGTACAAGAATGGCGGCGAGTCTCCGATCTCAAGAAGGGTCGACAGAGCAAAAAGTGAAAAGAAAAGACCAGCTTTCCACACGTACGGTAGTCGGTAGCGATTGTATAAACACCAAGCGAACCAAGCGAGTACTGTAATGCCACCAACGACTAGGTTTATAGCCATATTATAGCCATAGTCAACTTTCGGCCCGCTTAGGTAGGTGATATGATTGAGAAAGAACGCCGCAAATAACGCAGTTACCAGCAGGTTGAAATATCGAGTTGTTATCCCGTATGTCACCCTACAATAAATTCCATTAAGAACTAATCATTATTTGTAGAATTTACAACTAATAGCAATTAAAGTTGATGTAATCTCTTAAAGAGAGTTGCTTTTAACTATTATAGATGGCGAATAGAAAAACATTTGTAATCACCTTAGAAACATGCAATAACAATTCACCAGTACAATTGAAAATGCAAACGAGTAGTCGAGCAACTCCGTCAATGGGAAGTCCCTCGCATGAAACACGGTAGACCAAAACCATGCATTCAAGCATACCTACAATTAATACAATAATTGCATCAATATATAGCAATAATAGTAAATCCTTTATAGCACAAATGTTGAGCCAATTTGTCTGAATATATCTACAAAGAACTTGCTCAACTACATGGAAACTAATACTCACAGCACAGAATAAATGCCAGACCCAAAACATGGGACTGTCCCTTCTGACATTCCACCGAAAATTCTTAATGCAAACAACATGCACATAAAAATTCAATAATGATGCTAGAACTGATGCTGGTTCTTGAATTCCAAGAATTCGAATGAATGGCCACTAAAACATTCATAATAATTAGCACTATATTTGAATTATTCCATGATTGACTTTATAAACATTACTTTTCCGTAAAATTGTGGAACAGGTGTTTCATAATCTTGGAAATCCTCAATTGTTTTCCACATGCAAGTATATTTGCACTCATCATTACAGCCCCATTTTAGAAGGGTTAGGTGAAAAGCCCTTTTATGTTGATCAAGAAATATATCATCATCTGCAATGCGGACGAAAGAGATTTGAATATATTAATAGCAATTTGGTTGTGTTGGGCGTGTAAATGCTGACAACTTACCTAAACATTCTTGTATGTGGCAATTCCGAAGACAACTACGGAAATGTCTACTATTGTCACCTCGAGAGCAATGTGTTGAAGCTACTCGTATAAAAAGTAATAGCGCAATTGCTATGAACAAATTCATATTCATTTAAAAGTCTACATTTAGCCAGAGTGAGGAGAGGGAGGTTATATTGACATTGGACTTGACTTTGTCATGTTGGAAACATAACTTGTTCGAACAGTATTTGAGGCAGACTTTATAAAAAATGTCTTGCAAATAAGTATATGCTGACAATTAAATAGAAGATTCTATGTGTAACATATGATATTGGTTTAATTTATGTTTGCAATTAAATGATATGAGTTGGTTCTAAATTGGTTATTGGTTAAAATGTTTCTGTTGGTTAGTAGGGGGCGCAATGCGTATCATACACAACTTGATTCAGTTACGTTAGGCGCCATATTGCCATCAGCTTATGAGCGCCGCTCTTCTCGCAAGTGTGCGCACGGTGCCGCTCAGTGTATTGTGTGCGTTTGCATTGACACGCCGTGAGCGAGATGGATAGAGCGTAATCCCTAAGCCGCCAAAGCTGATGGCGATCGCGTTGTGTATGTAGTGTGCGTGCGTATCACGTCCGCGTCTCGCCGCTTTGCTCTTGGCGTTTCAAACGCTTTTGTGACCGTGTGCGGTGTGTGCGGCGGCGACGTCGCGTCCGGGCGCCGTGTGTGCGGAAAAGTGCGAAAACTCGCCGGAGTACCCAAAGTGTGATTCCACCAGGAGCATTGGACATGATGCGTTATTTCCACCGAAGCCAGCTGTAACCGACATTGTAAGTACCTTGTTTTTGTTGGGCGAGCACGCCGCGGACCTTCGAGGTCTTCGAGGAACACGCATCCTCTTGTGCCGTCTGGTATCTCAGCGAAGACGCTGTGGAGTGCATTGCGACGCAGTGGCATGCAACGAGGCACGCCGCCACGACGGGCAGACAACCACCTTGAGGTGCTCTGCTTTTGAAGTTCACAAAGTGCATTTCATTCTTCAAACATTGCACCACGTCGCGGTGCATTTCGTTAGGTTTCACACCACTGTAAGCCTGAACAAGTAGCTAAGTTACCGCAACTGAATCCGCAGTTCTGTTAGTCATCCAGGTCTGAAATATTAATGCGCCTTGGCTTTGCGAAGTGAATTGCTCATATTTTCTTTCGCACGTTGCACTGCATTAAAACATCGTAAAAAGTGCTATTTCCAGTTTAACTAACTTAGCAAACACGGCGACAATATGCGCCGCTGAGAAAGTGACTTTTATTACAATCGTCGCTCACCGAAAATTTCGTGCGAGCAAATATTGATGGTTGCGGAGCCGATATTTACCGCAGCGCAGTCGGTCACAAAGTTGCGTAATCTCTCCGAGCTTATCACAAGTCGCCTGGCGCTGATACGCTAGTGTTTGGGGCAGCAGTAATTGGGATTTATTGAAAATATTTTGTGTCAATAGAGTAAACGCGGTCGAGCACCACACGCGCACCGTTCAATGTTTGTATGTCAACAAATTCTTGTTTCAATAATAAATGCTATGAAACGAATGGAGCGATTGAATGTGACATTGGGGCAACGGCGGCGTTATTAATACGTGCATTAGCTACCTTTTACGCGGGCTGGCGTCGACCACCGGTTGAATTCTAAGCGGTAATAAAATTTGACGTGTTTTACGGATAGGAGTGGATATCATACATTTTAGACTTATTAAAAAGTTAATTGAATTGTCATTTAGCGTGAATAGATTTTGTTTGCGAGGTAAGCAAATTTACATATGGTTGTTGGTTACGGAAACTTCCTCTAGTACATTAAAAGTAAATAGATTGGCACTCATGTTGACAATGGTCATCTTTGTCCTCAGAAAAGTACGATATTTCAGTATTAAGATTTTAATGTAAATTTAGTGACAGAAATTTGAAAATGAAAACTTTTAACTCGATAATGCCGGAAAATACAATAAAAAATTAATTTATTGACCGGACATTTGCTTGATTATATGCTGTTTATACCGTTAAAGGTTTATGTGAAGGAAAAGTGGCATAAGCTTAATTTGTTTCAATGTTATTTCCGAAGTCTGAGCCAAACTGAAATGAGCGCAGTTTGTGTACGTTCATTGATTTCCTTAATTGTTTTTCCGTTTGATAATGTCATACCTGGTGTTGGTAGCAAATTGTCGCTTGCACTCCGTCTTAATAGGATGTTATTGATTATGAAGTGCTTGAAGAAGGCAACATCTGAGAAAAACGAGCAGAAATATTAACGATAACTTTAATAACAGATTTTTCAAGGTTAGCTCACACAACATTTTATTTTTTCAACATATCTCTATTATTACCACCACACAATAGTTAATTGCATTAATTGTGTCTGCTATTAACTCAACTCATGAAGTGTTTGTTCTTGGTTGGTTCTTGTCATGTTTTCTGCTGCTACATTTCCAGTCACGGCCGAATTCACGAATTTCACGACAGTAAGTTTTGCAGGAGAGTGTATCATGTACGTGTATGTTTGCCATATTAATTATCATCACGTGAGGGCCGTTTTAAGAGCGCGTATCAGTGCGAGATTATGCTGGCGAAATGGTATGCAATGGCATTGCGTGCAACGGCGTGCAAGGCAGAAGGAAAATGTGTTGGAGCCTCAGGCTCAAATTACATTATGAAATTGGCTTCGTTGCTTGTTTGAAAAATGTACAAACTATGGCGAAGAGGCATGCTCGTTACAATCTAGTACAGCCGTAAATTTGTTTGAGTGATTTATTGCTGTGTTGTTTTAATTTTGCTTGTTTCGAGATGATTATTTTGTTTTTTTGGACAGACTTCAATCGTTTGGGATTAGTCCTACTTTTCACACATTCACTATTGAAAAGTTTAAACGAGGTGGAAAGTTGCAAATGTGTGAAGTTTTAGTTTTAAGTGTAGTTTATTATCACAGTTGCTAGTTTCATCTCATTTTGAAATTTTCATTATATTATTGCGTGAAGCTCTTTCAGCACACGTAAATGTGTTTATGTTACATTTCATTAATTTTATTTGCTAAAGAAATTATTTGTAGCACTAGCGTTTAGTGCTAGTAGCATGGAAAATGTACATTTTGGCGGCTCATCTAGTTACTTGGGATGCACTTGCCAAACCTATGACTTTTTTTATGGTTTACCTAGATAGATGCACCTTCTAGTTCTAGGACTAGACATAACGTAGACTATTAGACCTTAACTGCACTTCACTTACTGCCGTGTGGCATAATATTTGTGTTTTTAACTTTATAGTAGACTGCACTAGTTATATTGACGACGTCCCGAATTATTTGTAGGCTAGGAAGAGACTCATTCATTTACAAGTGGCGGAATAGGAGTTAAACAAGTCCGGTGTTGTGGGTAGTGTGTGAAAGTGTGTTGAAACGCGTTTTGCGAGTGTGGCACCGAATTAGACGCGTGTGAAAATCGCTTCATTAATCACGCGACGGCAGAAGATGCGTCGGCGCGTGAACGTTTGCTACTGATTAACGGCTGTTTCTACGAATTTCATCAATTCTGTTAGTTGTATTTTGTGGGATACGTGGCGAAGTAAGCCAAGAGAAGAATATTAAACGATCTATTTGTAGCTGTAAATTATACAGAAGATGGTTAATTTATATTTTTGCTTGGCTTAAAAAGAAGTTTTTTTTTTTGGGGAAAATTTAACAGATGAAGGTATTCCTGAAATAATTCCATTATAAATTAACTTAGTTTTCTTAGCAAAGTGGGCTTTAATTATATTTCATTGTCGGAAATGTATAAAGGAGGGTGTTTTTTAAGGGGGAGAGAGACCAGAGTGAACTTATTTTAATTGCTCTTGCCTTATTTCGAAATTAATTGCAATTGTTTTCAGAGTCTTCATTATTTTTGGAGATTTTAATATTTTTTTAACGTAAGTTTGATTTCCTTTTTTGGTCATATTTAATTTGCAAGGGGGGTACACTAATTTTAAACTCTAGAGTATTCTCGGCGGATGTTATCCTGAATTTTTACACCGTTTTTTTAATGGATTCAGGATTAAATTTGCGAAGTTTGCTCTATTGCCATTTTGTCTTTGTCTTGTGAAGATTTTTCGTCAGAATTAGTTGCAGCCTAGTTTACTATTTATTCATGTAGAATGAATACAATTTCAATTGATGAGTTCCGCACCAAATGACGCCCGACTTTCATTGCGGCCCTCCGAACTAAATTACTCGACCACATAAATAAGTCACATGTGCGCGCGGGCGCCTAGTCGATAGGATCGTTTTTGATTTATTCGCGTGCGCTCAACTATGCAAACAAATAATTCATGCGTAATCATCGTTGCGCACACGGCACGCCGATGATTTACAGCGGCGGCGGCGGCCGTACACGCGGAATTGTTTTCTTTAAATATCTTGTGTAATTATCGCGGCGAGCGTGAAAATCTCTTGCGTGCGCTCGCGTTTTTTATTAGTTAAATGCGCGTCGTGCGGAAAGGCCGAAAGTACGACGACTCGGGCGAAAGCTCGCGCACGCGGCCCGGAAAGGTTGGAAATGTTCAGTGATGAATGGTTTTCCGTATGGCAAAATCTATTTGGCGTGATTTCCCTAATAGACATTGCTCTAATCTACCACGAAATAGGCTCTTTAGCGCGCAAGCTCAAATAAATAGCTCTACTTCCAGCGGACTAATCGATTGGTTTGTACAAATATACATCTGCGATGGGATGCGAATAAATGGCACAGAGGCGTTTACTACGCTGTTCGTTGCAGACGTGACGTGTGAACTGCATATGTGCAGTGGTATTGTTTTTGCATCCTATTTGGTGGGTATTTATAAACTTTTAACAGCTGAGCGTACCAAGTCACACTTGGTATAATAATAATAAATAATTATTAGACGGGTGCTCACTGTTTAATGCTTTCTAATAATTCTTGAAAATTACATTGCGCAATATATTGCAACACGTTCGACCGGAGAGGTTAAAGCTTCCGATAATAAAATTATTACTGATTTTTGAACTTTGCAAATTATGCAGAATTCGCTAACGTTCTTGATTACACATACACATTCCATTGAATGGAATCGAGATTGTGTCGAAATCTATCGCACTATGTTTCCCGCTTTAAAAAGTAATAATAAATTTCCGTAGCATTTGATTTTTCTTTATTTAATGTTTTCTAGTAGTTGTCTTACTTGTTGATAAATAATCATGTGCAGTCAGTAATTTCCCAGAAGTGACACATGTTATATTTCGTACGGGCTGCGCTCAAATTAAGAAAATTATGCGGTGACGTAGTTTACGATTTTTTTTTTGTTGCTTTGTGTTTACTTTCAGACATTTCGGGTGTCTAGAGCATGATGTTTTGGAGACAGTAAACTGTCGCGATGTCTACTGTGTAGACAAAATAAACTAAGTTTAAAAAACGGGTTGGCATGGCTCGCACGTAGGCCATTTTATCCGCGTGGCGCTTTTATTGCTCGCGCGCACGAGATGTGCCTACAGCGAAAAATTTATTACGAAACATTCGTCGAATCTCTTTCAACATATCACGTCCGCCACGGGATTTTCTCGCGAATTTGCGCGCGCTCATCATGCCCGCCTCGGACGATTGGTTCTTGGTCCAGTGCCAGTTGCTACGCATTCTCAGGTAATCTCATTTTTAATCTCTCAAGTTTGTAGTTGAGTGCTGGCGTACTGTTCGGATATCTGACGCATTTGCAGTTTATTTTCTGCATTCAAAATGCGAACATTGATGGATGCAGATCGGCAATTGATTAGAACGATTAGGCATAGTTTGGGGGGAGGTCGATGCAATATCGATAATGATGTTAATAAGGACACCGAGCTGACACACACACATAATGGTGCGTGCTTACCATACTTTGGCTCTCAACGATCGTTAATGCATCCGGACGTATTGCAAATGGTGTGTTGTATTTGTCATATCGCCCTGCGTGAAGGTTGACTTTGCACTTGTGCGTGTTTGCCGACTGAAAAGAGGAAGTTGAACGTACGAATTTAATGAATGTTTAAGTAGACTTGATTAGTGGCGGCGTGGTTTATTTAATTTACACATTTCATTGCGTTTAATTCACGATTAATTTACGTTGGTGGGCAATTTACTTAAATTCATTTTCTTCTTTCTCCTTAAATATATATATTTAATACTGCAATGCATATCGTTCGAGCGATAGCGAAAGAAGGACTAAATTCTGGTACAGTTTTACTCGAGCTTTTATTGCTGGATGAGCGATGGGGGTTTAGTCAACGCGCAAATGTGTTTCTCCAATACGGCACAGCACAGGGCCAGTGGAACTCAAATATTGCTAAATAATTTACTGCTCGCAGCGCAGTTAATTTAATTTAGACATTCTTAGTTCTTAAGATGTAATTTACTTTGCTGAGCCATTTATTTCCTTCTTTCTCCTTGAATACATATTTAATACTGCAATCGTGATAGACGTCATCTTAATCCGATGTCTTTAAATAAATCATATCCTCGACTTTCTATCAATTTATCCACTGAGATTAAATCTACATTTTCAGAAAGTCGAGTATTAAATTCGACATTTCTTCATTGGTTTTTGCAACGCATCGCATCAAAGTGGAAACTTTGCCATTTATTATCCGATGCCAACATTTGCTACAACCGGCATTGCCGCTTGGTCTAGTGCTATTTTGTGGCCGTAACGACCGTTATTACCATTTTGCTTTGTCTCTGAGCGAAATGCTGTCGCTGATGTTTGTTATTACGCTGATTTTTCGCGCTGCGAAATCGACTTTCTTTTCGTAAAGGCCACTGAAGAAAATTACAATTAATCTGAGCCATATTTCTTGCATCGATTCGCTCCACACATTGCTGGGGAAGTAATGAAATAGAAACTCGGCACATTTAATAAATTGCAGAGCTGGCGACGTGTTTAGGTAATGTAATCAAAGACCAATTAAATTTAATTGAAGGAAAGTTGGTGGACAAAATGTAGGTAGGTTGAAAGATGCTGATTGGTTGTCAACAAGGGAATTGTAAAATTCGAATTATTACAAATCGTAATGTGTCGTCGCGTTTGCGGTAATAAAATCTAAAAAGGAACGAATCAAATCGATTGCGGCAGCTTCTCATTCGTTGCGCATGTCATGCAGCAAGCTATTACCTAGTTCAACCAACAGGAGCTGCCGCTTCATGAGTATTGTATGCTCGTATCGGTCATGTAACGTAATTGCAATCGAAACGGACTCGGAGCAAAAGTCGCGCTAGTT
The DNA here is from genome assembly GCA_027575565.1 of Diploeciton nevermanni. NCBI lineage: Eukaryota > Metazoa > Arthropoda > Insecta > Coleoptera > Staphylinidae > Diploeciton > Diploeciton nevermanni. The sequence goes on from JAODIE010019622.1 coordinate 69,097, forward strand.
GCACGCTTACAGGACGCGGATTTTTATGTTTTTATCTGGTGCCTTTCACTCGAATAATGCAATTTCAACGATAAGACGACAAATGCTCATGTTAAACCAAGTGGCAATTTCAAAAATAAATAACATTTATTACCAATCACATAAAGGACAAAGATCAAGTCGTTTAATCTTTGCTGTAATTTATTAGGCAAATTTATTCTCTTGCTGTTGTCATTACGGTGAACTTTTTAGGTTTTCAAATGACGATTGTCGGCGATCTTGATAAAAGTACTCACAACTATTCAATTCCTCAATAGTTTGTTGAATTAAGCAAGCAGTCCACCAGAATAATGTCGACCAGGAATGCTATTAAAATGCTCAACATACTCGACATTTGCGACATTAAATACCAGACCAGTTACTCCACTCGTAAGATTGGCTACTTATGATTATGGTAATACTTAGTAGTCCATGTCATAGCACTTGTCACATGCCAATATCTCTTCGTACTCGAAACAATGTGCCTAATATTTAATTCCATACTAATTGCAGCCTTTTTCTAAATTCTTATATGTCTTAAAGTTGCTATCAACGTTCTCTTAGCTGGCCATCGGTCAATCATCGAAGGTTATGTGTAGTTGGTTGATTTGATGTTTGCTGTGCCTGAGTTTTGTTTAATATGCATAATTATTCGATCGCGCTCTAATTGTGTTAAACCTGTCGCGCTCTAGCTGAGCCAGCACGAGTTACGTGCAAGAGCAATCGGCTCTTGTAGATTTATAACTTATTCACTTGCTGACTGACTACCAGTAGCGCGAGCAACAATCTGCAATCAACAGGTTTGTCTCGGATGCCGGTTGGAATATTGATTGTTATTGTTTCTAATCGTGGCGTAATTGCGTAATTTTTAATTCATATGCATGCGAAATAGATAATTTTTAAATAGATAAATTTAAAAAAGGCGCTTGCTATAAATTAAGGTGATTTTTATTGAGTCTGTTTAATTGTAGGCAATTATATAACAAGGTAGGTAGGTATAACAAGGTATTAAGTTTGTGCAACAAAATAATTGCCACAAATGGGTAAAAAGCAATTTATAGATATGAGGAAAAACAAGAATTCAGGAAAAGTTTTATTTCTATTTTTATTCAATACCATAGATTCTATACGTTGAAATACATTTCAATTCTATATATTTGCATATTTCCCAACTCTTAGCTCCGATACTGCTTACGAAGCCTATTATTGATGAGTCATTTTTAATTGCACAACAACCAACATTATATCAACTTCATTTACGTATACCTTTTTTAACTAAACTTTAACCTTCATATGCGCACTTTACATCTTGAACAGTCCCACTCACTATCAAAAGAATGTGCACACTTGGCAAATTGTAGCACATGATATTATGTTGTCTTATTAACATCATTCCGTGATAAGCAGTAGTGTACATCTGCACCATTTATTTTGTAATATTTAGCCATCAGCACTGAACATGTCAATGTTATACATCACCAGTATGCCAGCCAGTTGGATCATCTCAGGAATCTTTTGCGATACTTTATACACCACGGTCTCTGTGCACGTTTATGAGTCGTTTAATAAGACACTGCTTCTACTTCCGACCCCTCGTATCTCTCGCACGCTGATTACATGTGAACGTGAGAAAAGTGTACGCGTGACATTTAGCCAGGAGCGTTTTTTTTTTTTTGTGAAACATATTTTTAACCGCCTTGCTATCGCTGGATCGTATGCAAATACACACGCGATGTGTTTATGAATGTTCCTGCGGGTGCGACCCAAGCATCTCCTGCCAGTACAGTACATACAGTGACTAAAGTCAAGTCGGTGGTATACGATCTGTACACATGTTGCAATCGGGAACTTATTTGATGTTAAATTCAAGTATGCTGTATTTATTAAAATACCTACATTATATTGAATATTTATTTAAAACATCGCTTCCCATATTTAGTTTGGTAATAAATTCTTTGCAAGTGCCCTAAACCGTCCATTGGAGGAGAAGACCTTAATGGAAATTGAAAAACATTGCCGTATTTAAGTACAAGAAGTGTAAAGGTGTGCTTCCTAGACGTCGAGTTGTAAAGAGATTATCGTGCACTGAGATAACATCCATTACGAAAGAATTATCAAATTATCATAATGCTACTGGTCTAAGCGTGCATCTTGTGCTTGATGGAGACTTTTGGGTCGACGTTTCAACTAGCACGATAATAAATGATTATTGTGTAATAATGCAACATAACACTCCAATGCGCCATGGAATATTAATAATGCTGATAGAGCACGAACGGACGGACGGAAGAAAGGCGAGGATGAAGGCTTCGCGGAGAAGTTGTCAACATGTCTTATCTTAAGCGAATTCAACTAATGCATTATGCTGCTGTGAGGAATAAAAGGATTCTCTTTGTGAATACAAAACAGGTTGTTCTTGATGACGGAAGACAATCCACAGCGCCATGAATTTAAAGGGTTTCAATTTAGATTCAATGAAAGTAGATGCAAAAACCTTAAAATAATTGCCTTTGTCTCATTTTTCTTGTCTAATGATTTACTGCGTAGCTTATTTTCTTTCATCTTGCTTGAAACTGAAATAAATTACTTGCTGCACTATTAAAATAACTTCTCAACATGTTAATTACGTTATCGCGAATCAGTTTGTCATTTCATTGTATGTATTAATGAACTCATTAATTCTCTCAAGAAAATTAATGAAATCCTTAAATCGCAGCTTATTTTCACATCAGCTTAATGTTAACGGCACATGCAATGCGATCGCGCATGAATTCAATTTCGCGCTACAAATCGATGCTGATGTAATTAATGCGCGTCATATTAATATCTCTTATTGTGTTTTACACTAGCGGCAGGCATTTAGAGGTTGTGCAATCGGCGCAGAGCTCGACGTGCCGGGTGAAAAACGTTCATGTGCGAATTAATGACGTGCTGTGCAGGGACGTGATTAAGTTGGGAATGTTTATCTGGTCGCTTTGCAAGCGGCGAATAAACGTGGTCGGAAGCTAGGCGATTAGAAAATATTTACTATTTAATTGCAAAGTAGTAGTAAACACTGCAGACGGCTTTTGGTTTATTTTGTTTATGCTGTGGAGTAAATGAACTTTAAAAGCATTCATGCTGCTGCTGGTTACTAAATCTTTTTAATAAATGGGTTTGTAGCGTCAGGGTATATTGCTATGATTGAGAAAATAACACATTTTGGAAGTTGTATTAATAAAAATCGTTAAGTTTAATGCGTAACATTTGAAAGATAGTCGATTAATGTTTTTATTTCGATCTAATTTCAAAGTAATATATAAAGAATGCATTTAAAATCGGGTCTCTGCTCTTATAATATGATTTAAAGTACTGTTTAAAAGGCACAAAACTCATTTTTAATATTTATTCAACTTATAAATTGACACTAAATTGTTAATTTACACTTATGTAAGATGTTCTCAATTAGATTGTTGCAATTATCATTACTTTTCGATCGATATATTATAGACATCAACTTAATACATTGCAGTTTATTTTAAATTTTTATTGCAATTTATATCAAATACTTGTAAACAATAAATCCAATCACCTAGATTGTATTACTTTACCATGTTTATCAGATAATATTGTGTAATACCTTAAATAAAACAATTTGTTATTAATGTCGAACAGGAATGAGATAATATCAGGAAATTATTTCCTTCGCCCATTAGTCGCGTCTTTCTGCATTTTTCTTCTCCGAGCAGTTTAAAATATCCCAAAACCTATTTTCATGTAATTGCCTTTAAAACGGACTTATTAACACCAATAAAATGCAATATTAAGACAGATATATATATACAACGTGAATTATTTTGTTATCTATTGAAATCTCGCAGTCATCATTACAACATACCGATGTATGCATGTGATTACGGTACTCGTACGTTTGTTCCGCAGTGATGACGCTGCTTTTCTTCTCTCTTCTTCTTCCCTTGCATTAATCGATATGGTTTATTGGATTTACGGCGGGATTGGCAGGAGTGCATTGCATACGTCGCTCTTCCTCAGTGTGGCATGACGGGAAAAAGCTCGCGCTTATTGGACCCGGATGAAGAACGGTACAATTTTATGTGTTGCGTTTATTAGCTGCCACCAGGTGCTACCCGAGGATGCGCGTTTTATTTGATTTGGATATTTTTTCCAATATCGCGAATATTGCAATGATCCTTCCTTATTTGCTGGAGGTACTGGTGTCAAAATCATTTAAAAGGACGGAACTAGATTTGTTGAATGGTGGGGATATTAATGATTAGTTAATTTAAGAAGTAAATTTGCATTTTTTAAGACAAATTGTCAATTATTGCAAAGTTCCACTTTGACGGTGTCACAACATCAAGCTGTACTTTTTTTCTGGAATTAATTAACTGTTCCACGACTGTAAAATTGAAATCGATTCTGGACCATTTAACCAGCTTTCATCGTAATACTCTTAGATTATATCCGACGTTCCTTCATTTACGTCTACCAACCAATGCAATAGTTGCAATTGCAGGTAATGCATCAATCAATTCCCATACGATTTATCGCAGCGTGCGCGAATTTCCTTCGCACATCGATTCCATATTTCCATACAGACTGGCAACGTGGGATATTTTATCTCACGTTTTATGGTAAAGACACATAGATTTCTGATTTCTCGTACTTTCAATTTAATCTTAGCAAATGAGGCTGATGAGATTGATTTATACCCAGGTAATTAATTTTTTACACTTCTGCTTGCATGTAAAAGACGACTCTAATTTCTTGGAAAGATTAAATTTCCTTCTTTGTGTAGATAGTGTACAGCAACGTAATAATTTGTGGGTACTTTATGGATTCTCAAATTTAGAAAGGCGCTTGTTTTATTAACAAATAAATATCGCTGATTAAATTCACGCTATCGGTAAGAGCTGTGCGCCTCACATTAAAAGCATTACAGCTACGATAAATTACACGGTGTGCGCTATCCTCCTATCTGAGGCTCTCTTTTGCACGATTAGCAATAGTATTGGCATTTAGTCGTGCTGCGGTGCAGTGAGTGTTTTTCGTTTGATTTGTTTTAGCGAGAATTGTAAATTACGCGTAAATTACACAGGTGTGGATGGTAAACCCAATGGGATTGTCGCGTTTTAATACCTCCGCGAAAATTAATAGGGAGGGAATAGCGCGAGCTAGGCGCGTAGCGCGGATAGAATTTACATGCGTTGCATTTCGTCCCGTGTGTATAATTTGCGCAGTGAGCTCAGGTTTCGGATAGCACTTCTGTTTTTATCTCGTCGGCATATGCACTTTATAATCGGCAAATCATCACTTTCAACTGCAACTTTGTTGCTTTTATTTACGTGCAGTAAAAATTGCCAAGTTTATAGAGGAATTCTACATCTATAAAAACCAATTGTAATGTTCAATATTCCCTGTACGGACATCTGTTCGCGCCGGACTTCTGTTTACAGACTTTTTACCTCACAATGAGCTCAAATTCTTTTTGCTTTCTATGGCTTATCCGAAAAGTAGTGGATAGATAATTAGATTTTCTATTCTAGTACAGAATCACCGAGATATTTTACAAATGCCGCCAAAAACACTGATTCATAATTGTGTTTGGTAAAATGCTTGGAAAACTTGAAGTAAATAAATAATCTGTTTGTTTGAGTCTTTTGATTTTCAAACGCAGCTTGAATAATAATTATTATTACTCGCAATAATAATACATTTCGCAGCTGACAACCAAGTGAGATGAATACACTTGGAAACGCTGAACAACATCATCGGCATTCAGCTAGGACACAATCGATGTCCTTGGCGTCTCCAGCATTCGAGTGTTTAACTTTGTATCAAGTACCATTGAGTTTAAGCTCTGTTTATGTCTATCATAATGCGTGCTGCAGATCTTCTACATTGAGATTGTAGATTGTCATCGAGTGATGGATCAAAATGTACAGCACGACAGTGCAAAATAAATATGCGTATACATGCGAGAGGAAACACAAAACAGATTAAACATGTCTCATCTTACTACTTATGAGCACATCAATCTTGATGTGGCGTTCAAAAAGTTAAAAACACAATTATCAATATGCCTGTTTTGCTCCGATATTGCAGAACAAAGAACTTTTCTTTCAAATTTGTAGGTAATTAGGTCGTAATTTGATGTTGGTGATTAATGTCTGTGATTTCGGTTTGATGATGGTGAATGGAGTAGCACGAGCTGAATTTTCAAGAAAAGCTGGTTGGATTATGGGTGAATCACCCCATAATTTGCGTTGCACGTTTTCCTTTGTGAAAGCATTGCATGTTTTGCGGTCTTTTCTTGTGCATGAGAAATGCAACCTGTGGTATTATAATAACACACTTGAGTGCTTTATTTTGTGCAAATTAAGGGTGGATATGGTCTTGACATGCATAGTAGGATAACTTTTATTTATTAGCCTTTGTTGTATGGTTGAGCATAAAGTTAAATTTGTTACGATAGTGAGATTTATTTATTAACGTGAAAACCAAAAAAAGGAAAGGATCGCAAGTTGGAGAATTTTCTTTATAACATAATAATACTTTTTAGTTATTCTGCAAACACGGACATTGTTATTAGTTTCAATATTTTATGACCAATTTCAATCAGCAGAAACTAAAAAGTTTTTTGTTGTTTTCCCGTTTTTAAATTACTTTCGCCGCTTGAACAACATAAACTGAGAGTCCCTTTGGTCTCTTTGTGTGTCTTAAAACAATATAAATATACCAGCATTGTGACCGGAACGCCTAAATAATGTCCAATGTGAAAACGATAGTAATGAAGACAAGAACAATGTGAAATGTCGCTTTCGAAAATTATTCACGACAATAAATGCATAGCCGGGCAAGGAGTGACATCAACATCGCCACAACTCCTCGCCGATTTCCAACAACAAACAATGCCGAAATTAGTGATGTCAATGTTAAGGCATTTGTTCGTGGCTTTGCCATTGCAAATGAGCAAATTGTAGGTTGGTTATGTCTATGAATTGCTCTTTTAAATACAAAACAAATTTCATGATTTGTTGCCGGTTTGTGTTAATTGCGTAGCGAAGACATTTTGTTGAAAACAATGAAATTTGTTTTATGTTAAATATATTACGGTTGGGATTATGCGGAGGCTATTGTTGTTGATAATAGCGCTGAAATTTGTTGGGTGTAAATTGTTTTCGACAATATAAACATGATGTCATACTTAACTATTACGATCTTACACAATTCGCAAAAGACTATTTTAGTAATGTCAATGTCAATCATTTGCATTTAACATTAAGCTCTTTTTTACACTTGAACCTGTCTGTTTTAAACTATTTAAAACTTTAATCTCCTTGGAGAGTCGTTTTACTTTAAAGATTAAAATGTCTGTTGCTTCGGTAGAGCACAATAATTGTATATTTATGTGATCGGGATTGCCCTCGTGTCTGGTCTTCTAACCCCACCGGAAAAGTATATTACTGACATTTCGTGCCAGATCGCATGGTGGAGTGTCAAGAAGAGTAAACATTACTTCGATTGAGCCGTTGCCGACCAATATCGTCGTCGTCGTCGTCTGGTTTCTATCCGTTCTATCCTCTCTCGGCAGTTTCGGGTTGATGGCGTTTGAAGGTGGCGCATTATTTAAGGCGTACGCGTGTAATTTAAGTTTATATCATCGTAAAATAGCCGCATAGCATCCAGCCTGTAAGCTTCTTCTCTGAACACTGAAGATGGACATGTCGAATATCCGACGAGGATGAATGAGAAAAAAAATCGGAAAGGAAAAGAACATAAAATAGGATTAAGATTATATTAATAATGATTACCTGAAATACGAAGTACGTGAATAATGGATATTTTGCTTAAAAGTTGTTTTATTAATATTTATGATGATTTTTTAGTTGGGAATTGAGGTTATCCGAGTTGTAGGAAGTTGGTAGTGAATATGACATGCGAAATTTATGAAACTCATCAGTTTCGTATACGCACCCTAACTTCGAGCGTTTACGAGATTTCAAGTCGTAAAACCGCCATGAGGTCAAAGCCTACGCAACGGAATTGGGACACGAAAGGGCGATCGACTCGTGTTGTGCGCGAAATGTCTTCGCAGCTTTGACCTAATTTTCGCAATTCTATTGTACATACAGTATACGCACTGCCCGTAGTTATACTGCTTTGCCATTGTCTCAATACGTGGATATATTTAAATATTTTTCAATTGTTGCAGGCACAAATGGCTGATGATGATGGCGAGTCGAAAAAACAAGATGTGTTTCTTCAGAATAAGGTAATTTTATTGATTATATGCTTTTTTCAGCAAAAGTTTTACATGATCTTCAAAAAGTTCTCAATCCTAAAAAGATATGAAAAACGAAGCATTCCGTAAATTATTCATAACTTGAATTGAACTAATTTGAATCTTAAAACTGTATGTCTACTGCATATCTTTCATGCTTTTGATTTCTTTAAAATTGACGGTTTTTTTATTTCTTGGATCATTGTATGAACCACGGGTAGCATAATTACTTAAAATTTGGATTGAGAATTCAATATAATAGATTTTAATAAATTAGGTGTAATGAGTAATTTATTTTCAAATGCAAACGTAAAATTCTGCTAAAATATTAATTATTATTATTATAATTAATTATTAATTACAAAATAGCACGTAAAAATTATCAAATGTTATGTTTGGAAGAAATTTGCCATGGAAAATTGATATTATATGAATGATTTCATTTCAGCACTATCAATTACTGCAAAATACTTCCTTGCCAAATAGAAAGTTAATTAATTTTATTGATGACAGGTCATAGTCATTTATAGATATCATTAAAATTAATGACAAATTAATCCAAGTGTTGTTTTGTATGAAATTAATATTTGATAACGTCTAGTCAATTACTGAAAATGTGTCGAGTGAAAATTACATGATCACATCACACTTGCAATGATTCAGTTTTATTGACCTTTATCACACGACGATAAAAATCATCAGAGCATTTCACTAAAAAGTTTCACTTTTCGTGTTGAACTACCATGGAACATGATCACATTTCGCTAAACGATGATAAATGTTAATTTATTGCTCTCGATGATCACCATGAATCATTCCGAATTTTTGAAACGAGCCTCAATCGAGAGGAAGTCAGCTCAACTGGGTTCCATTTCACGAGATAAAAGAAATTACACCGCGTTAAGGTGCAACCTTTAAAATGCATAGAGTGTGGAATGAAGCAACTGCAATTAGTAATTATAACCGATTGTGCAAGGTGTGTACCACTACACGCGGAGGAAAAGAAAGGTGAAATTGTGCATCATACACGTAGAAAAAGTACCGGAAATTTACACGTTGTCGATGAATAATTTAACGGACGCAAGAATAAACGTATCAACAACCTGTTTCTTGCGATTATTACCAGATACTAATTGAAACAGTGTGCATCAATTTTATTGTTGCTCGTAATGCTTACACCAAGTAATGTTTGTGAAACAATGCCGAGAGGAGATATGTGTGCGATGAAAGATGAAATGAAGATAGATAATTATGAAGTTGTGAACCCGAGTAGTTGGGTGGAAACTGCGCGCTATTCTCTTAAATTATTATCATTCTTCTTCTTCGATCTTCGAGGCCGTGAAAGAATTATTAAGGGAACAATTTGAAGTTTTGTTTTCAATGCAACTGCGAAGAATGCTTCTTTCTGATGCTGGCGGATAGCGGAAATTACAAGGAGAGTATCATGCTATGTAATTGGGGGAAAGTGCACTAAATGTTTTATCGGCGTTTACGAATCAATGATTTACTTTTTAACGTTTCGATTGATTTAATGCAATTGCACGTTGGGAGGCAGGTTATATTTCAAAATTGCTTATCGATCGGCTTGGATTATTTACTCAAGCCGATTAAAACTTACTTTTATTTTTTTTTTATTGATTATTACTAATTTCAAATGTGTGTGTGTCTAGTTTCTTGTTTTAAGATCTTGTTTATATACTTTCTTAATTGTGTTAATGCTCACTGTTTGTCGCTATTTCTTGAGCAAGAATTAAAAAGTGAAAGTTATTCATTTCGATTTCGTCTCTACGTTGCCGCTATCGGTGCTACACTTCTTTCTTGCAGGTTGGTGTATCATTTTATTCGACGTTTTGTTTGGTGACGACCTGAATCGTAAAAACTTACCGCGCATCGCCTATTCCGCGGTTTGTTAACCGTTTGTCTGATGATTTTTGATGATTTGCACCGCAATCAACTCAAAACGAAATTTAAATCGTATGATTTGTTATCGCACCGTACTGGTATTAGCGCAACATGCTTCTCGGAAAGAGCATAAGGTAGCAGAAGGCGTTAGAAACGTAGAAAAGTGCAAGAAAGGATTTACATGCATTTGCACTTTAATTAGCCATTGAGTGTGCCATTTCGTAATTGGAGATAGAATGATTTTCACATTTTCTCGAAACTCTGGCGAAATTCGTTGTGGGTTGAACTATAGTTGAATGTAAATTAAGACCTAGCTCCGATTAGTCGCGGCAAATAACGAGGAAATCCATCGAATTAATTTATTTGGGATGTAATTTTTGTACGTAATTTAGAGGTGAAATGAAAACGGAAAAGTCGGGAAAAAGTTGTTTTTTAGTAACAAGTTAATCTTGTTTGTAATTCATGAAAGAACTTACTTTCTACAAATGTTTGGAATAAATAAAATGAATAGATTAATATTTATTGTATATTTTCTTTTAATTTGCGTAAATTTTGCAAATAAAAATTAATTATGGAAGTTTCTATGGGCGAATTTAATATTGGTTAAGGTGGTCGTGATGGTAATATGAATTTAACTAATTTAAAATGGATAAACCCCATTATTTTTTTGTTCCAATGAAAACTTAATAGACGTTAATCTCATTGGAAATTTTGCCAGTAATTGGTATTTAATCTCGTATGTATAATGTATCATTTAAGATTAAAATTAAATGGAAATCACGTGTAGTTTTATCAATTAGAAATCACTTAATTTAAATATAACATTTTCAATTTATGTTAATATTCTATAACTATTTTTTATTACTTTTCTATTTCATTAATTTGCGGCATTTGGTGTCCGATTGTTGCTTGGAATTACAATTAGAAATCTCTTAATTAAAATGAAGGAGCGTTCGTATCGAACAGAAACACTCCGTTACGATGGCACAAAGGTGAAATTGCTGATTCGCCAATTAGCGCCGAATTAATCGCCGATACAATCAAAAAGGAACAATCAAAAAAATATTCACGAAATCGAGAACGTTGTATTATTTTGCATTACTGATTGGAATATTAGCAACGTGTTGATGATGATCACTAACTTTATTCAGCATTAAACACCAGATTAAAATTCTTCAAATGTTTGTAAGTGCTAGGAATAGAAATGGCAAAGATAAATAATACTGAAAAAGAAACTAATGAATGGCTAATTGTCTTCGCGAATTTTACGAGTACGAAATCTAAAACGCCTCGCGCAAAATACTTACCAATCGCGTCGATTCACACTTTCTATGTAATTGTTTTCAAATTAATGCTTTGGCATGGTATCTGACAAGTGTTTTTGCGTCTTGCACTTTTTTGCCCATTACGCACATTAGTTTGGCGTATGTCTATTGCAATTTGATTGATTTACACCTGAGAGAAAAAGTCACATTCTAAATTGGTTTGGAATTGCTATTTCTTATGGTTTCAATTTCTAATCATTACTTTCCACTGCGTGGTCCCAAGTAGCTTTCATTTTGAAGAACCGACAGATACTTTTTGGTTTTAGCATATCGCGGTGGTGTGTAATTATGAGGAAATTAATTTTGCGTGAGACTAATTGCAAGGTAATTTATTACCAACGGATGTGTAAGTTGTTGATTTATGCATGCGAGCAAAATCACTTTGTGCGTGGCCCTAGAACATTGAGCACAGGATAATAGCAGTAATGCACGATATGCCCATTGGTTGCAGATGCGATGCAACAGTTATCGACCAGGCTGTCGTATTTCATGTTTATGCCCGATAATTCGAAGACGTGAGGCGCCAAACGTGTTAAACAGTTAACTAGATAGAAATGTTTCGCTTTAAACGCTAGCGTCAATACTTGTTTGTACGAATGGCGAACTGCTAATGAGTGCTGAGCCAACTATAGTTTCGATGGCATGGAAGTCTGTAATTTTCAATTAAATGCATTATTGAGAACAATTAATTTTCGAATGTATCAATTGAATATATACAGAAGCACAAATATATGCAGTGACTTAGGGATTAAAATCACAATATTCGAAGTTACGTTTGAAATACATTTAAATTCATAAAACATTTTAACATTTGCAATTGTAATAAACCGTGCACAAATAACTGTTGTATGTTCTTACTAACATCCTAATTTGTAAAGAGTTTTTACTCTTCAAAACGTATTCAGTGTTGCCTCAATTATATTATTAAAAGCAATGCAAGCAATTGGTCAACTTGCAAATTAATTATAATAATCGATTTGCAAACGGATGATTATCACGCATTACTCGTAGAAAGACTCGATAGAAACTTATCGTCGCAAACCGAAATTGTGGCGCCCGCCTGTCGGTTCATTGCACAACATCGTGGCGTTAAGTAAGCAATTAAATTATTTACGTTCCGGCACTATCCTTCTTTGCAACTACACGGAATATATAGGACTGGGCTTGAGATGAATGGTGTTACCTATGATACGATAAATATTTATGTAAAAGCGTTCTAGCCCGACGATGAACATGATTATAATCTGGGATGCTACTAGGGATACATTTCCGAAATGATAATTCGATGATGGATGCTTGCTTCAACTTAGTTTTTTTTTTTTTGTTTTTCTAGGGTTTGTTTAATGCAATTTAATGTTGAGTTAAGGTTTGTAATGAGTCGAAATTTAATTATATCCAACTTGGCATGATATTGAGCATTACTTGGCCGGACAAATCCTGAATCAAACACATATTTTTATCATTCACAGTCCAGGGAATATTTGCTTGCTATTTGGAGCTCACTGGCGACATTTTAATTATAGATAACTTTGAAGCGTGTCCCGGAACAAGCAATGTTCGCTGTTTTGCACTGATAGACGCATGCGTGGAATGCGTGATTCAATGTGTAGTTATTTCAATCACTTAAATAGTAATTTATTAAGGATATTATTCAATTATCATTCAATGTGGTTATTATTTAAATATATATTTGATAGCACTTCTGAGTTAATTTACAGTTGTTTTAACCTTATTTTTGGAGCGTACTGCAATCAAGCGGATTACCGACACCGTACTTGATCTCTATTCCACTATACTGCGTCAACTACCAGGGCTATTAGCAGTTATTGGCACTGAATTCGGTGGGAGTTTATGTTATATTAAATATACCTGCAGCAGGATTTGAACCCATGTTCTCAGAATATACCCCTCGCTATCACTGCTACAGTCAGATAACTTACTGATTGAGGAACGTAGCTCAAACCTTTGTTTTTAATTAACATTGTTTCGCTTTTCGTAAATTAAAGGTAGTTGTGGTTGGGCTTAAGGAATTGGAATTGATGAAATTTCAACAGTGATATTAAATGATATTTGAGTAAAACATTGTTATTTTGTGATATTAATTAAACGTACATAAGTTTAGACTTTTCATGATGCAAAATTGGCTAACCTATATTTTTATTTTTTCAACATGTCTTATGTTTACATCCTGTTTAAGATCTGAATGATTCATGGGGTGCGACCTGGATAGCCGCACGCTCGGTGAGAACATTGTAATCTGCACAAAAACACGCAATGCATACTCACACACCCCACTCGTGCAATTCACACTATATTTAGCATTAGCTGCAGAGGCATTAGGTTACAAAAAGGGCCATTCAATGCGCGCGCTCAATGTGCAGCTAAGTGCTAACGAATCATAAAAGGGGACAACGCGAGACTCAATCATATATACTGGCTGTTCTTTGGAGTGCTCTGAAATTCGAACCAAACCTTGACACACGGAATTTCAATATGCTAATGAATGTTTATTTAAATGAGTAAATTGGTTAGAAATTACAAGTTAAAAGAGGGTACCTGTATGTATTTGAATTTAGTTTTTACTTTGCTTTCGTTACAATTAATTCAAAGTTGACATATAAAGTAATTCAAGCTTTTAATTTGTTTTCACTTCTTTTTTTTAAATCATTCGTGTATTCCAAGTATTGTTGAATTGGCCAGATGAATTTATTACGTTGAAAGGCTTAATATAACTTTTGTTTTGTATTACACACATGGGTTATTCTTAGTTTCTTCGCATGTTTAGGCCGTCTTCTAAAACTATTCATTAAGTTTCCAATGGGTATAGTTAGTTTGTGTTGTATGGAGATAAACTGTACAATGCATAGTTTAGCGAGTTATTTGCTGAATTCACAGTTATTATTAACAAAGCATTAACAGCTAAGTGTAATTAAGTATTTGTGTTTAAGGATGTTTGAGTTTAAGATATTTAGGATAGATAGAGAATCGTGTTTAAAAATGTTTGGAATGTAATACTTATTTATCTTTTTTTAAAAATTGTGTCAGTCAAGTTTCAATTAATTAGCCATTTAATCAAAGTAACTGTTTCAGGTAGGAATTTATTCTGATTATTTTTTATTTGTGTTTATTGTTGATTTTTAATTAAACCGTCTCAACAGTGGGCAATACAAAATATGGTGATCAAAGGTGATGAAAATAGTTGCTCAATTCCAATTGCATTGAAAGTCTCAGAGTTTTGAAGTGTTTTAAGGTGATAATGGCTTTACTTCACGCTGAAATCCGAATTTAGGTACATGCCCTACTTTTTAATGAATGATTTAATGATAGATATCACTCAGGAGATGTTCATGTTCTTTAATTATGAAATATTAATGGTGCTGTAGACCTCTATACCTACTATATTATATTTATTCAAAAATTCCTTTTTCTTTATTACGCGGAAATAAATGTTCATTAATAATGAATGCCTTGTTGCAAACCGGCATTTATTTCTCTTCTAGAGAAATAAATTTAATATATTAAGGCACAAATAAATGAATTTCAGTCGAGCCCAAATCCATCTTAATTGATTTTTAAATAGGAAAACCTAAAAATTATGAACCACTTATAAGCATGAATTCATTATACAATATCAGGCTTAATGCAGTTATAATCTTTATTATGATGAAATAATATGAATGAATTGGTTTATTCTGGCATATCTATGCAATTATGCATGTAAAATCAAACAAGGATCACAAGAACACGAAAAAAGGCATATGTTCTCGTATGGTAAGTATATTCATAGAGTCGAGTAGTCAGTAAAAGTCCTGATTTCCGCTTCACATTATTGCATTATCATCGTGCTGCAAGTATTTGCAAGAATTCAAAGTGCACTTGGATGCAAATGGCACAAATCCGACGAGGTGTATTCAGCGACGACGAAGAATCAAAGATGCAATGTGGCGGGCGCATGTTTGTACATACTGCTTATTATGGGTGTGAAAACGAAATAAAATATACGCCCACGTGCCGAGCAGTTTTTGCACGTGGATATTATCACGTTGGTTCAGAGTGCGTATGCGTGGGTGAACCTTATTCTGATCGAGAATAATCGTATTTGAATATAATTGGATGTGTGTAATTTGCGATTTTATTAAAAAGTGAAACAAGTGAACACACAAGTTGCAGACAACGAAGGGTGCCATTGTACAGGATTGGTGTGGTTTTTAATCGCGCACGTTATGGCCAGGTGCGTGCATGGTATGCATGCGGAATGATATCGACACGTTCCGAAAAACTCACCTCGACTTTCGAAACGTCATCCCGGAAATCCGTTAAATAACGGTGCTTTTTTGTGCTGTGCGTGAGCGCAAAGCGACGATGATTCGCTTCTTCATTAAAACGTGCTATCGTAATAGCTGCACTAACATCAGCTCAAACAAAAACTAAATTTATCTATTCCACTTGAGCTATGTTTGATTGATACATTATTTCAGATAGGAGTAAATTTATCAATAAATTAAAGGATAAGCAATTTGATGCATTTTTAATTAAAAAGACTGCTTCTAATTGTTATTTGAAGATACAAATCTCTCTTCTCCATCCGCAAATTGCCCGGCGCACAATGCGCATTGAAAAACACAAAAACTGCAGCATTAACAAAAGCGAACGTTTCCACACCACATATCATTTTTCCACGTGCTATTTTGTTTTGTTCAGCAATACCGAAACGGGAGTTATTGTGACGATTACGCCGGTCTTTGCTACCCATTTAAAACTTAATTTCGTTGCGCACCAGAAAAGGAAATCTAGACGTAGTGAATTTCAACATCTTTCCAAATTGCTTGATATTATTTGTAGCGGAGAGCAATGTTGTTGGCGTGGTTGGTAAAAAAAAGCGAAATAGCGGTTGTAAAATAGATTCAAACCAACCACATGTGCAATAATAAAACAAACGCAATCATATTGCTACAATAATTGGCAGGGCGAATGCAATGCAGCCGCCGCGTTATGGCAATAGCTCCATATACGCGGTGTAATAATAGCGACAGATAAATAATAACATTAATAACTGGTGAGATAATGCGGTAGGAAAAGTTAATAATGTAAGCTACGGGTGTAATGAGTGAGAAGCGAGAGGAGTTGGTTGGAAATGCGGTAGGAAGTGTAGGCGAGCTTGAAATTGTGAATAGATTAATAATAAATAAAGGTGAATGAAATTTAGTGCTAATATCGTTTTAGAGCTTTATTTAGAGAGCTTGTATATGTGCGAAAAAATCTAGTTTCTTATTTGGATTTCACTGTAAAGGTAAACCGATAAAGTAATATTCAAGTCATTTATAAAAAAATGAATCATAAAATAAAAAAATCATAAACTTATTTACGACCCTTCTAGAAAGTTGAAGTTTTTTGATTTATTGATGACTTCACTCTTTAAAAAAAACAAGGTTAATTTTGTTTCAAATATAATTTTTAACTGAAGTTGAACAATTTTCACTTTTAATACGTGCATCTTCGTGCCCTCGCATATTGTGTTAAGATTTTAAAACTCGCGCTCATTGAAAGCTCAACTCGTAAATTAAGCTCGCAGAATATTGCCATACTAACTTCCTTGTCATATTAACACGCTGCAAGAAATGAGTAAAAATTCATAAACATAGTGTGCGCGCATTGTTTATTGTATCCTCGGTGCAAAAATCAACCGGCGCACATTAAAGCGTTTTAATGATAAAATCATGTCATATTTTTTGTAACGTGGTTAAATTGGCCTTAAATTAAACGTTTTAGGTCGTTAAGGTTTTTAAGGAAATAATCGAGATGTTTTATTATTAAGAAGTTGTATGTTGTTGAAGGTGAAATATACATGCTGTACGATTTTACGTAAGGTTTTGGCAATTGACTTGCTGACTTGTATTATTTACAACACAGTAGAGCAACAAATTAAGTTTAGTTGGTTCAAATGAAAATTTGCCAATTAAAAACTATTTTTAATATAAATATTATTCCATGAATATTCAAGTCTAAGCGAAAAGAACTTATTTGCATGGATGTAGGTGTTGTTTGTAAAGAGTACGAATCATTTGCGCCAACGCTTTTCGTGGTTTTATTCGACATCGGGATTCAGCGAGCTTTTGCTTCGATGCTTGTTTCTGTAGTCTCTTCATCTGAAGGAAGTCAGGCGTGGTCCGATTCTCACTTCTTAGGTCAGTCTTCATTAACATCCGCATGGTTGTTTTTGTCTTTCTGTAAGACACTGCGAGTTGCAAGCAACTGGCCAAGAACATTAATCTGTCCACCCACCCTTAATAATCAAACATCAAAGCAGAAACTTAAAAGAACCACAATACACTAAATATAACTTATTTTCTGTTGTTTTCGTCGTTCTTTTCCTCCTTGTTTTTGCTTGTTGAAACTTTTTGCAGGAATCCATGTAACAGAGTAATAAGCATGTACGCGCGCACAAGATGCAGATCGCGCTTGTCTGATAAGACGTAATTAAGCGACGTGCGACATGCGCGAGGCATGCCGCGCAGACAACGCAAAGAAGGAGATGCGGGGACGAGACGCGCGAACAATGCGCTTCGATTTGTTGGGCAATAATGGTAATCTCGTTCCAGCGATCTTGTGACACTTAAAAATCCATACCATACTATAAACACACGACCACGACGACAACGTGCGACGCATAACACACGACGTTCTTTTCGACATGGCAAAAATATCCGCCATTTCGCTTGAAAACGCTAAATGCGAGCGGACGACATGCAAAAAAAAAAAACAGACTTACGAGAGACGTTTAAGCATTTAAAACATTTTATCTATTTCATCACGCTTAATTCATACATGGATGAAGTTTAGTTCTGTTTGCAAGCATCAAACAATGGAGTTGCAGGCTGACGTGCAATGACTTTATACTTGCATAAAATTGGAAACTGGAAAGTTATGGGTTTTATTGAATATCACGCTGGTTTGCCGGATCGGGAGATATACTTGAAATAATGAGACTACTGTTTTGTTTGCTCACTCACGTTTATGCCCGTATGCTGCCACCGCTCACCTGTAGTGTTACAGCGCATTTTAATGTCACATTATACTCGAATGTCATGTTGAATTTGGTTTTAAATGTTCTCCTTACCTTACCTCTGCTGCTATATGATTGCAATGCTGTAGATTAAAGATATTTGTTGCGCAATACCAGCGTAACTGTGAATTTTATTATAAATTAGATGCATATCCGCATCAAGCAAGGTAAATGTGGAAATTTTAAAGAGTCTATAAAAATAGGTATTCACATAAAACCTGACTTGGTATCTATCTATCATCAACGGAAATATCATGTGTGTTTAAGGTGATAGTGGTTTTTCTTATTTCTCTTTATTTGATTGGAAATAAAGGTTGAAGTGTTTGAACATGTAGAGACCAAAAGGGAAAATGATGTAGGGTTTAAAGTTTAAGGAAGAATTGATAAGAATAGTTAATATAGGTTTTAAGATAATATTTTATATGGCAAATTTTTGTTGTTATATATATATAATAAAAATGTAATTTGTTAAACCAATAAAGCAGTTTATATAATTATGTTTTTAGAGCGTAGTGCAATCATTCTGGATACCGAAACAGTACCTGTATTTCATTTCATTATACTGCATCAACAACCAGCGTTATTAGCAGTTATTTGGATTGAATTCGCTGGGAGTAGGGGTATATATTATATTGAATGTACTCCCAGCAGGATTTGAAGCCGAATCCCTCCAATATGTACCTCGCTGTTACTGCTCCAGTCAGACATCCCAACCCGACTGAGCGACGAAGCGGAACGGTCGAAATAATTGAGCACACTTGTATTATTACGACTGCAATTAGTATACATGCAATTAGTTTTAGTTTTTTGCTCTAATTCATCATAAAAGCATTTAGGTGCTTAATCAATTTACTGAGCTAACAAAACTTGAGAAACAACTTGGTTTGGTAATGGTTTCTTATTTTTATTCTTGTTGCCCGAGATATTCTAGGGTATATATAATACCCAGGAGAACATTAAAAAAGTTTCAAGATGTCTACCCTCACAAATTGAGGTTTGCAGGTCTTTCGACATGTGCCGTTTGTCTGCCTCGTCACAATTTACTATCGTCTCTTTGAAATTTTCCACCTATAAAATACTCTAAAATAAATAATTTCAAACAGAATTGATGGAATTGGCCATCTCTGCATCGTCTCGAAATGACGCACGCAATAGACGTGTCTCTTTTTTAATCTCTTAAAGTTGTAAAAGTTAAATGTATAAATGATGACACTAAATTCGCTCATCTATAGGAAAATTTTTCTCATATGAATCAATTCACTCAATATTGGTGCTATATTTTCTGTCTATTTGCTACATTGCTGCAATTTGCTCATTTGTTTCTAAAAAAAAAAACTTATAAAATTTAACAATAAGTTTATCTCATAGGTATACTGTGTTGTTGATTGGTTACGTTCTAAAAATTTCTATCGACAAATTGATACACAATTTATTTATACATACTCAGTATTTAATACACCTTTAATCAATCCTGTCTCCAGACTTGTTATAATTCAATGATTGATAAATATATACCTAGATATATTAAAGTATAACCTACTAATATATTTACTAAATCGTAAACCCAATATTAGGGCAAAATGTATAAGTGGACGTCTTAAATTTTACTCTTACTACGCAATATGTTGTCAATGTAATAAAGTCATTTCACTGCTATATTGCAAAAGGGGGAGAAGTCGTAATTGAATCTTTCATAGTATAACATCGGCATATAATCGATTGATATTTGGTCACATCTTCCACAACTTATGTCCTTTGCTATATACTCGACAAGCCTACAGCCTACGAACTATATTACTATTCTACAAGTGTACATGTGCTAAGCAACTGTGACACTAATAGTTCAAATATTGTATTGTACTATTGCACACAATGCACCAATTTGTTCTCGTTTCATGGTATTCTTCTCTATTGGTTCGTAATAGTAGTAGTCGTGTATATGCTGCGGACGAGCTGAGATGAATTTGTGCAAAATATTACGGGAAGCTGATAAATTCTACATTCACAACGCTTCGACTTGGGCCTGTATTGGAGGGTGGGTGCGTTGAGAATTCTCATAATTTTGCACTAGTCACACGCGCCGCGGGACTTCAAAACGCCCTTTTTGCTGTCATTGAAGGGGGTAGTTCGTGTGGGGAGTTCCTAATGTGTTTTTGGATATTGTAGAATGGCAGTGATGCATAATACTTGGCTTGAATAAAGGAGGGTTGACTACCAGACCGAATCTTGTTAGCGGATTAATCCTCAAATCGAGGGAAATTAAGAAAATCAATGAGGAATAAGAGAATAACACAAATTTTTATCATGCTACTCTCTACCATTTTACTACCATTTTGGTTGCATAAATTCCGAAAAGAAATGGATAATGGCGCATTCATTTTAGAGCTCAATTATTCCCCGAAAGTAAAAAGTACACATGGTGAGCATGGGAATTGCCGCCGGGGGTCTATTGTTACTGGTACGCTCTGTAATGGGGTGGGTTTCGTGTGACGACTCAATCTGATACATGATGCCCCTTTATATATTAACTAGGAATACCGAGTACTTATCAAATAATATAACATTAAAACTAAACTAAAATCTTTCTTCTGTTTCAGGTATGTCCTGCTATTAAATTTTCGGATCATCGAAATTTCTTAATTTACCGGTGAGTTTTACCAACACTTAGTATACTAAATTAAATTCTCAGCACACCAATTGCATCTCTTCTGGAATTCAGGTTGAATCATCTCAATTCTCATAACTTTGCGCATTGCGTAGTAAGAATAGCGACTTTCTCGTTTTATTATTCTATCGTATAACATCAATTCTCTTCTCCTTTCATCTTGGTTGTCTTCGACCCACCTGCCCCAAGTTTCAGGCGCTAGTAGGCGGCACCCTCCGCCGTTGGGTATGTGTATTGTTCTCGGACACTTTGCGAGCTTGGTGTAATGCGTCTCGGGGTAACTTGGTTTCATTGTAATGCAGTGTGCGTTGTGAAGTGTGCCCAGAGGAGTACCAACCAGGGCGAAATAAGGAATGGGGTGTGCTTGGTTTGCTTAGAATATGCGGCTTCAGACGTAGTCACTGTGAGTGGCTGTGAGCAATGTTTTTTTTTGTGGCTCCTGATTTATAGTGCACTTTGGATAGAGGTTTTGCTCCGGGGTGTTTTACATAGACAGGAAAGGGGTGAAAGATAGTGTTTGTGCAGTTTGAGGCAATAAGTTGTACGAGGGAGTGCAAATGATGCTAGCTGAATACGATGTTGGTGTTATGTCAAGCATATCTCGTTTTGCTCGGATTGGTGTGATTGCTGTCTCTGCACTACAATGACAGGACGGAAAATGCATAATGTGTGAGTGGTAGATAATCTGCTTCTCGTTGGAGCTGATTGATGTTGCAGTTAGAGCAACGTATGCAAAAGTCTAGACTTTTGATTTGATCAATGATTATACTGAATTTATAAATGTCACGTTGGGTAAAAAAAATTTAAGGCTTAGGGTTCTAAGATAAGATAAGATATAATCAATTTTTAGAGCAGATGAATCATACTTTAATCTTATGAGAATACAAATACAAACTAATTTTATTAATAAATCGTTAAAATTGAAAAATTTGCATCAGGAGATTTGGATATAATATATTAAATAAATAATTGATTTTAAATTTTAATAATAAGCTCTCGCTTAAACGCGCCAAAAAGAATAAAAGCTCGTCGCGAGATTTACTTTTGTTAAGAAACGGGCATGATTTGATCAATTATAGAATTTTCGAACTAAATCAATGCGAGTACTTAAATGTGGCGACAAGCTTTAATATTTTATTTACTTGTAGAAATTGCATCAGAATTAACTAGCCCGTCATATTGAATTTTCAAGGACATCAAATTGCTTAAGAGCTTTTAAAAAATCAGTCTGCTCCCAAATTTACAATCTTTCCTCAGGGAATTCCTGTAATATAACAGCCCCAATTATTACACAATAAATCTTTCAATTTACTAAGTTCGTACATTTGTAACCGATGACGACCTTGAAACATTCGAATATTGCACAATGCCTTGGGGGTCTCATTCATGTTTTATAGATCTTTCAATTCATAAAGGGTGCAACCCTTTCATGATGCAAACAGTGTTTAAGCAGCTTTCTTCTATTCACAAACAAGAAACCTCCATTCTCTTCATCATCTCGTCAAGTTACAGTCGCAAACCATGTGTTCGGTTTCTTTATTGAAATAAAAATTATGTTTCGTATTATTATATTATTTATCCAGTGTAACACCTTGAAGAGGAAGTAAAATGAAATTGACTACACTTTTTTCCGGGGCGTGAATGTAATATGGCAGATATACAATTTAAATAATTTAAAGTAATTGCCACTGGACAAGGACAGTGTAATACAGTGCTAGTGGTTTTTGGTATTCGAAAACGAAAAGGTGAAAGCAATTTTTCCGTATTTGTACGTCACATCGGATAATGTAGGGTGTTAAAACTTGTTCTTCATTCCGACACATGGAACAGCATTTAATTATCATTTTGACGGTTTACGCCAAATGTAATGTAGTAGAAATTGACATCAAATTACTAACAAGAAATAAATATATGTATAATAAAAGGAGAAGAAAATATGTTATATTTTTGGCATTTTTGCATTATAAGGCCTTGTGAGATTAAATATGATGAAATATTAGTTTGCTTTTATACGTATAATATAATGCGTATATATTTAAAAAAAAGTGCAAAAATAAATTTACAATCATGCATAAATATCATACATACAAGGCTATCGACCAACGGTCTTTCAGTCAAAAAATGTAATTTATGGGGAAATTGAGGTATTGGAATTTCACTGTACTATTGGTTGCATACGTTAAGGCCACGTATTCATAATTCTACAGCAGATTTGCATTTCCATACGTTATTAAACGTTTTATTAAACGCTCACCATGCATATTAAATGTAATGAATATAATTATACATTTCAGAATCAAGGCAACTTAAATAAGATGTTATTTAGCATAAATAAACTTCAATTAAACGTTTATAATCGGCTTAAAGCAACAAATCTGACTCAATTTCTTTCCATTAATTAAGAATGCATCAGGAAATGTTAAATATGTTGTAATTATCTTCATTCATCTCACTCAGCAACGTGATGTGCAACAACCAATCAAAATATTTATTTATTACGCCATTGTTTCGTCATGTTTTAATTAATTAAGTGAAAGTTTGTCGTGCTTTTCTTCTTCTTTATCGGCGCTACAATTCTTAAGTAGCCAATAAAGATACTACCAACCGATATTAATTTTTAAAAATGAAAACACATGCATGATGCTTGTATAATTAATGACAATAATGTTAAATGTTATAAGTTGAAATTTAAACAACATAGGTATATAATTAAAAAATTAACGTGTTTCTTTCCTTATTGTTGGATTAAAATTAACAAATTGTTAGCATATTCAACACGTGCATGACGGGATATGTAGTTATAAACATTTGAGAGGAAGTGTTGCTAGTTGCTTACATAATTGAAAGCGTCAATGAAATTGAAATCTTGCATGTTAGGTGCGAAAATTCCATAATGAGAAGTGTTGAAGGATTGCAAAAGGTTGTTCATGAGTTTTATGTTTAGTATAATAGAAGGGAAGGAATAATTTACATGCAACTAGAGAATAGCCAATTTGATGATTATTTGCAGTGCTTTTTTTCTTTTAGAAATTTATTTATGAGATCTCTAGAATGTTTGTCAATTTAAAAGTTTGCGCATCTCTGCGTGCTGAGTGTAAAGATTAAGGATGTAGTGTGTTGAAGGTGTGTTTATGACTTTGTCGATTGTTTTACACGTTCGCCTTATGCAAATTAGAAAGGAAAATCGAATTTGTAAAGCACGTAAAGCACACTAAATGCGGTGTTGCATGCAGGTAATTTTAATTTGTAAATCTACAAACAGTAATGACACAAACCAAAAACTGCATACAAATATAAACCAAGTTTCAATACGTACGAAATGAAATGTTGTTTCTTGTTGGCCGTCTCCTTTTCGGTTTGTGTTTGGTTGTTTTTTTTTTTTTTCGCGTTTTATTTCGTGTTCATAACTTCACGTGGCCAACATTAACGTGATGAGTTCAGCCACACCGAAAACAAGGTTCGCGCTGTCGTCTCTCCTTTCTTTCATTTTTCATATCAAACATTTTCACCTACAAAGTGTTTCAGCATTACCAAATAGTTGTGACCGTGTAAGTTCGAAAATATCTCAACCTTTAGAGAAAGCATAGTTATTCGCTTATTTATCTATTTTGAAGAGCTGAAAAATTCAAACATGCTTTCCACGAAGTTTCCATCATTTTCATGTGCGACAAACTATTCCGGAGAACGCTGTATATACATACTACGCGTATTTACTCTTGACAAGATATATTTCGCTTTCGTTGCAGTGTGACGGATGTGATTTCGAATCGCTTAGCATTTTAACGGGCCAGACGCATCATTGCACCAGCAGCGCGAAACAAACGAATCGTGTGCGTCAATCCAAGTCGTTACTTTTCTCTGCGGAAAAATAACGGCCGTTTTGCGGAGAGATACAGCCGAGGATGCTGTAGGATGGTTCTCTGTGCCTGGGAATCAATCTGTGGTAGTGTCGTAGCGCGAATTCGTTGATCTGCACTCAATCTTCAACTCGTGTACAATATGGACGTTGAAGTCAGAGATGAAATGAAATAATTTGCTGTATTATTAATATGAATTAATTTAGGCCATGAGGCCATTCTTTAATAAACAACACATTTTGAAATAAGGATGATATTTTCATTTAAATACATAACTTTTAATTATCATAGGCCAATGCTGGGTCAGAAGATTATATCTCATCATCTAACCGAACTTGTACTCTTTCCGCATTCTATTCAAGGCTGAAGAGCTTACTAAATTGACTAAATTGGGGAGTTAATTATATACTAATTCACTTTTATTAATTATATAATTAAAATAGGATATTTCATCGGAATGGATTTATTAAGTCATAGAATAAATATTAGTAGTATAAATATCTAATGTTGGGGTTGAAACTGTGAAAAATAGGTCAAGGAAATGGTAATTTTTATTGCTAGAAATTAATAGATTTAAATCCACTGGATCTAAATTATATTAATGAGAAAATAAATATTCTATTTTGCAGAGTACAAACTTTCACTTATTGCATTTTATCAAATTTATAAGTATGATTATTATTATTTTGTTGTTATTGTGTAAAGAAATATTTAATTATTGTTTTTTTTTTTTTTTGACTGAAGGATCGTTGATCCGTTGGCCTTGTATATGTATAATTGTATTTGTAGAGAATATATTATTAGTAGTAGTATATTTCATATAGGGTAGATCTGTTTACCAAAGTTACGTCTATTCCTAATTTAGAGAACTCGACCGAAAGCCCAATTCTTTTCCCATTCAAACAGGAAACTATTACCTTTCGGAACCGATTTTTGCTTAGTTTTTCTCCATAGTAGCAACCTTTTCTTGTCGCGTAATTTACGATGCGACCAGTGCACGATGCAAATAACAATTAACCCGAGTCTCTCGAGCAGGAAATTGATTAAAATCATCGCTGTGCGCTCGCGCATGCCCACGATGTTTATTTAAAAGTGTAAAACATAGCCAACACCAACAACCATGGGCATACTGAGAGGTAGTTAACTTTCTGAATGACTTTGTCTCTTTTTAAACAACCAACACATGTGCATCTACATGTCGAAAAGTTTAGATAGATGCCAGGTACTGGTACTGGCAGTGCTCGGGCATGGATGCGCATGTAGGCAATACATTGTAATTTGACCCCGTGACACACGTGCCAGCGCCGTGTTGCTTGCGCTGTCGCTAATTGATCGCGCATAGCGTAATGACGTTAATTACTCTCGCTTGAATTACTCCCGTGGTGCATGCGCGGGTGCATGACGAATTGTATCAACATACCCACGGTAGATGTCATGATCCTGTCGTGTTAATTATGTGCTGACGTCTTTTATGTGTTGCTGGGTCGTTGGGGTAATTTGGGAAGGTTTTGTGATTGATTTAGTGATGCATACTGCAGTGGTGTTAATTTAATGAGATTTTCAGTTTCTTCAAAGACTTTCTTTTCGTGTTCTTGGAAAGGATTTATTTAATGGTCACGAAGTGTTTAATATTCATTATGTAGATGGAGCTTAACTATAGCACTTACTTATTATTAATTTATAAAACGTTTACGGCTTGCTGCCTTCTCCAGTATCGTTCCACAACGTTCGTTCGAAAACGTTCTACAAATCAATATTAAGTAAGTGTTATGCCTAAGATGCATCAACATAATGAATATTTAATTGATTACTATAAATTTTTTATGCCATTATGCTAAATTCCAAAGTTTAAAAATATAGTTTACCAGAACTTATATGAATTGTGCTTGAATTTTGCATTGTAGAAAGAATGGTGTGAGATGACGATAGGCAAACAGGCTATCAATAGTCTACTATACTACACATACTTTCATAATATATTGGATTGTCAATTTTTATGGTTATGTTTTCTATTTTCATTTTCAAATTAAAATGAAGCTTAGAAGGAACTATTTGAAATCACTATAGTGAAACAACCTAACCAATATTAAACTTTTTAGCATTTTCAATAAATATATTATTATAGTTAATCAATCAACGCTATATATATCGTAGCTTCATTTATATTACTAGCACCTGTAGCTGTAAGCAAATGTTTATGAAGTAATTAAATACATCAATTCAATACCAACCACGGTTCGTTGGTAGGTCGGTGACAGATTGACACAGAGTATCTTTTTTTCTGTGCCATTTCGCTTCATCTCGTTTTATGAATGAACCAGTCTCGCGGTTGCCACATGCACGCACGGCGCGAAACTTAATAAAGCAAGCACGTAAATGCGGCTAATGAACGCAATAACTGTAGATATAAATGTCAAAATGTCACTAGAAGGTTTTAACTATGTGTGCACGAGAGATTCGTGTGAACACACACCGGGCGAGGGCCGAATGCGCACGTAATCGGGACTCGCGTCCATAATGTATAATCTGAAGTGATCGAAATTAATTAATTAAGGCTCATGACGCGACGTGTTTGCTAGGTGCGTTCGGACCTGAGCTGCATTTTTGATTGACTTAATGAGTGTCAGGCCAGAATATGGTGTGCAAATTTATGTTAGTAGGCAGTTTTTTGGTTTATTTTTTTGTTTTTAGTGCCGGAGATTTGGGCTGGTTATAATCAATTAGGCAATTTGGAGATGTCAATTTTTAGTGATTTAATATTATCCTTTTTCATCTTGCGCTTGTGGTTTTGATTGAAAATAAACTGTATTTCAATAATTCTCCACTAACGCACCTAATTTTGTACTTTTACGGTGTTAATTTTAACATGAACTGCGTTTTTATTTTTGATAGGTTAATTGCATGTCATGCTCGAATAATGTGTGGAAATTCATATCGGCAGGCAATCATTTGTTGTTTCATATTCTTTGCGATGTTTTCTTGATTTTTGCTTTGATTGCAAGAAGTTGTAGCTGATTGGAATTAATCTGTTCTTGGTGATTCTCAGCTTGGTTTGCAAATGACTGGGACGAATCGTTGTAATTTTCAGCAATAAACAATTCTACTGCTCGTTTAATATGTACAGCAGCGGGTGTTGGGAAATATTGACTAGGTAGAATCAACTCTTTTACGTGTGAAATTGTCATTTTTTTCCCCTTATGAGTAAAAGTATATTTTGGTATTTATAAACTTGTTAGTTTGTATCTAATTAAGGGAATTTTCTCTTGATTTTCTTATATTCTCACAAAAAGTGTATACAGTTAATTGATCTATATTGATATTGTTGAAAATTTGCACTATAACACTTACTTAAAATTGATTTGTAAAACGTTTTCGGCATGTTGCCTTCTTCAG